>SRSE01000163.1:0-141295 GCA_005024645.1 Planiliza haematocheilus | reverse complement strand
TTTAAAAAAGGATTAAAAAAACAGACACCAAAAATATTTAAAATTACTTTAAATCCACTCAGTGACACGATGGGAATTTAATAAATAAATAAATGAAATTACATGTATTCAATATTTTTTAATAAATTAAAAAAGGTGACATAAACTAAAAAAGTGTAATTATTTTGTTTGTTCAACATTATTTATTTTTTTAACACATGTATTTTATTTTTAATTCACTAAATAACGTGTATTAAATAATACTGGGTCAAAGACGTCGTGTTCCTAATAAATAAAATGTTGTGACGTAACCTCAGAGTGTCGGTCACTTATTTTATCAAATGATTAATAATAAATTATCACTGAGATGCGAGTACATGAGACAATCTCTTAAATATTAGTTTGTTAAAAGAAAATAAATGTTAACAAGTATAATGGTGTCGGTATTAACCAAAGCTAACTGTGTTTGTGGTGCTAATAAATGCATTTCATGCTTTAAGAAGTTGAACAAATATTTAGTTGCACAGTGTATTTAAAAAAATAAAAAAAATAAAATGAAGTGACCGCGTCGTACGGTTTGTGTTTTTGTGTTTGTGAAGCCTCCGGTTAAAAATATGAAAAATAAAAGAAGTGACACCTGAACACATCATCTGGTTTATCATCACTAACACACACAGGAAGTATGAAATGATTAAATTAAAAAAATATTATGTGTTATTTTTAGTCTAATAAATGATTTATATTAAATTATTTTTAAATGTTTTTAATATATTTAATAGCATAAAGTAAAAAGAAAGGCCAGTATATTATTAATTAAATAATAAGACTATTAAACTATCATTAAAATATTTTATGCAATGACAGGGAATATCCTAAATATATAAATAAAAATAATCATGTGTTTCAGTCTGCAAAAAAACAAAAACCACTTTCCATCCTCCTCCTCTGCATGACATCATTCTTCTTGTAAATATTGTGTACGTATAGATTTCTCTCTAATCTTCATAGATAATGTGACGTAACCTCAGAACCAACACACTGACGCTGCAGCATTAAAATGCTTCCGGTTTAGGATCCATCTAAATATCTCTGACACATCTAAAATGATCACAGGGAACATCCCATCCTGCCATTTCAAAGAAAATCCTTTTTTTTAAATATATATCTGTATTTATATTCCTCGTAAACCTAAATCAATTAATAAAACCCTGAACTTCCAGTGATCGTCACAAACTTTAAAGCTCCAGATGTAATCCGTGGTCACATGGGAAACGTCAACAAGCGGCGCTCTGTCTGCCGAGAACACACGACCGCTTCTCGTCTCAGCGTCAGAAATCCTTTAGTGGCAGAACATCCAGCAGCTGCGCCCGCACAGAGGCCTCGTTTGTTAGCGTGGCATGATGGTGGAAATACAACATGCTCGCGATGCGTTCCACTCACCAGACTAAGGCCCCGTCGATGGGAACGCGGACGGACGGATGGTGTTTGGTGTAAACGGATGAATCCTGCTGCTTCTGGCGACACCTCTGACTTTTCTAGTCCCTGATCTAAATCTGGATGAACTGGGGCCTTTTATTTATTTGGTTGTCACCGTTCCCCTAAAATGGATTAGAATGACTTTGGTGATCTCCTGGTTTTTCCCTCTGGCTTCACCACGAGGTTTTCCCCGTGCACGGGGAGTTTTGGCGCCCAGAGGATGAATCACAGCGACTGTGAAATATTTCTAAATGTGTGTGGGAAGAGCCGGCCCAAATTTTCGGCGCAGCGGTTGTTTGCAGCGCTCAGATGATGAAGATGAATTCGTGCTCGCCTCGGGGTGAAGCTCCATCCATTTTTTCATGAGAATCGCTGTCAGCGTCGGCTGTAGCTTGTGGTCGGTGCTAATTGTTAGCATGCTAACACTCTGGGTTGGTGAAGGTGGAAGCGAAAACGTTAGCTCGGCATGTTAGCCGTTAGCTTTGAGCAGTAAAGAAGTGTTTCTATCTAAGTGCAAAAACAATAAATGGTAGCAATGAGTAAAAATACGAATGCAACTGAAACTGAAGCGAGACGACGAGCACAGGAACATGAGTGGTTCTACAGAAGAACGATTAAAGGGAACAATCTGGACCTTATTTCTGGCGTCATTTAAATCCATGTGTATCCATATAATGGGAGTGAATGGGGCACCGGCGCTCAGCCTCTAAATAACACTTTATCTGCCATGAAACTTGTTTATTTCACCAATATTTTGTTATGATACACTAGTGCTATTCCCCGTTGAGTCTGGAGTTACCTGTTATCATCATTCGGGGTCTGTAGATTGACCTACTAACCTCTGACCTGGATGATGTCATCTCTGAGCGCCACGTGGCTTATTTACCTGCAGTTTGCTAACTGTTTTTACAACATGGACCTTTTTTATGGCATAAAATACGATCATTTACTCACCCATATAACTTTGGCGTCGTTTGGAGTCGTTCGGACGATATTTAGATCCGTGTATATTCACATAATGGGAGTGAATGGGGCACCGACACGTAGCCTCTAAATAACACATTGTCTCCAGTATTTTATTATGATGTTTGTATGTTATGAGTCCAGAGTTACCTGTTATCTATTTCTGGACGTGAAGCAGTTTTGTTCAGCCACGTTGTAAAAAAACTAGCAGTTAGCAAATTGCAGGTAAATAAGCCACGTGGCGCTCAGAGATGACATCATCCAGACCCTGGATGATGATAACAGGTAACTCTGGACTCAACGGGGAATAGCACTAGTGTATCATAACAAAATATTGGTGAAATGAACAAGTTTCGTGGTAGATAAGTTGTTATTTAGAGGCTGTGTGTCGGTGCCCCATTCACTTCCACTATATGGATATACGCGGATCTAAATATCTGACGAACGACAGGGTGAGTAAATGATCGCATTTTATGCCAGAAATAAGGTTTTATATTTTTGTTTTGACGACAGATCAGCAGTTACCAGAAATGTTTAGTTAAGGAGGAAACAAGCTTCAGCTTAAGCTCCTCACAGATATGTAATATTGGCTAATTTTCCTGAATAAACAAACATCTATAATATTTCAGTTTCATGTGTCTGACTTAGTTCTCTTTGTCTCCTTGTGTGAAGATCTGTTGATGTTTTGATTTGATTTTAAGCAGAAATGTAGAAATTTCCTGAACGATGCAAAATATATATAATGAGTCACTGAACAGAAATGTTATCAGCTTTGGCATCTAAAGTCCCAGCGCTGAGCATGCGTGACTAAATATATTCGAGGTTTCTGAACATTAATCCAAACAACGAGACGTTTTGTGACTGAACCCTGAAGCGCTGACTGGTTTAATGTGTTCACATGTAAACTGCGGTTCAGCCCAGATGTTTGTTTATGATTTGACATTAAGGAAACAGCCGTCACCATGATTTAAACACGAGCAGCGTGTGCAGGATGTGTCGCTGTGTATGCATGGATGGATTTATTTAACAGGGCAGAACGTTAAAGACATTAAAACATATCTGGAAACATCAGGTACATGAAGAGTCCTTCATCCTCTACGACTGTTTTAATGTTCAGTTTTTAGCTGAAACTGTGTCAGAACGGTTGTTAATCAGCTGGATGGAGGATGGAGTCTGTGGTGCTGTTAAACTAGATTGAATTAGGGACGTGAAACAGTTTAGAACGAGCTATAATTCACTATTATTGCAAACTACAGCCTCCAAAACAGTTTAAACTAAAGCTGAACACCTTCATAAAGAGAAGACTAGAACATGCATCCACTACTGTACCTAATAAACTGGCAAGGAGGGAATCTCTACTCACCTTTAGCAAGAAAACTGACGGAGAAAAGCTTCCAAAGCTGAAGTGATATTTTTTTTTTTTTTTGTCACCAGGTTTGGTCTGAATCTAAAAGTCCTAAAAGATAAATAAAAATAACTCATGTAAGGTGCGAGAAACAAGCAGCAGCGTCCAGACTGAGGAGAGAAAAATAAATAAATAAAAACTAAATGAAATGTCAGCTTCCGTTCAGACTAACAGGAGATAATCATCTAGTGTCACGCTGTGGGGAGGAAAAGAAAAATGCAGATCATGAATTCTGGGTATGGGTTTTAATGGTGATTAATGACCACACAAGAAAAAATAAAATAAATATATATGTAAAAAAAACATGCATGGTGATTTATTTTGTTTTTTAAAGCAGTAAACATATAATAGTTTGCAGTTAAACAGCCTGCGAGAGAGAAAGATGATGGACGATGCACCTACCGAGCAGAGATGAGAGGAGGACGGAGGGAATGAGGTTTAAGAAGCAGCTCCCACTTTTTAAGGGGGACGTGGATCCACCCCTGAAAGGAGAGACTACATACATGTGTCCAGGAATCATGGGAAGTGTAGTCTCCCCTCCCAAAAATAATCATAAACTACAAATAAAACCACATTTGAAGGCACAGTTTGCTTCAATTCATCCTCAGGGAGCCATGAATGAGTGACGCTCAAGCTTAGGAAAAGTAACCGTGGTTACCAGTGTCACCAGGATACGTCATGTACCACAGAGATGGGAATTTTGTTATTTCCTATTTGCATCATGACAACAAAGACTCTTCTATTTCCATTTCTATTTCTGTTGTTTGTCTTTTTGGTGATTTTTTCAAATGTTTTTGTATTTTTTTTAATTTTCCGTTTATTCAACAACAAACTGACTGAAGCAGCATGGAAATTGATCATTTTTGTGTTTTATTTTGTTATAATCAAGAAAAGACAAACAGTTTACCCAATAAACTAAGGAGAACATTTGTTTAAAGTGGCTGTTAATATTTGCTGTTGGAAAGTAAAAGTAAACAAACAGAAATGATGCTAAAACTTCTTAAAAATACACTTAAATCAACCGCAGAAAAGAGATATTATCATTTAGCGCTGTTTCGCCTTTAAGCTTCGCATTTGTCCCTCTTGACTTCCCGTAGTGTTTACATCCGGTGTAGCCAATATGGCGTCCGGCGGTTAGGCAGTTACCTGGATACAGGGATTTTTTTTATATTTATTTCGTTTTACGTTCACAAAAAATAAACTTGAGGCACAAATACACAAACATATGTTTTGAAGTAATGCCAGCTTGTTTAAAAGTCTGTGTACTTTGCGTATTTTGGTTGAGGAATGAGATTTTCTTACCCAGACGTCAGGTTGCTAACGCGGCTAGCTAACCGTTAGCTCGGCTCTCCCGAGCACCATGACGGAGGCGGAGGAGCTGCGGCCCGTTCCCAGGGAGCGGGCCATCCTGGAGAGCTTCTTCACGCAGCTCGGCATGTTCTCCTTCGACCGGGCCAAGGACTACGTGGAGAAGGAGAAGGACAACAGCAAGAGCGCCGGCGCCATCTGGGGCGCTCTGCTGGCGGCGCTGGCTCACCTGTCCGCCGCGGAGAAGGCTTACCACAACATGACATTCCTGGGACAGAAAATAGGTGACACGACCACGGCCCAGGCTCCGACTCTGCCTCTGAAAAATACATTTAAATACGAAGAATTAAATCTGATCATGAGGGGATAAACAGAGTTGCGTTAATGCGGGACAATAAGACACTTAAAATGTCTTTACAGGCGGATTACAGCTGAAATATGTGTTATAATAAGTCAGTTAAACACAAATATTTTCCTTTTCAGAGCCGCAACTATTACTGAATTAGAAGGAAGGCAACCAGCAACTATTTATAGATTACATTAATCATTTAAGATATATTTTAAGACAAAAATGATGGTGTCTTCTGAGATTTTATGTTTTTTCTCTCTGATATTATAATAAACGGGATATTTTAGGGTTTTTATGGTGCAGGTCAAACAAAATAAGACTATAAATATGTATTATATAAGCATATATGATTCAAACCTCAGTGGTTTACAAAAACGTTTGAAATATGAGGCTAGTTTATCAAGCTAACTATTTTTCTTTTAGCTCTAAAGAACAGCTGAGTTTCTTTATGTTGTGCATTTAAGCAGCTACATCCCTCCGCCACCAGATGGCGCTGTCGCCCAGAGTCTCCTGACAGCATCCTCTCCTTGTGTGACTCCGCAGGGGGCCAGTCCTTCTTCAGCCGCAAGGACTCCATCCGCACCATCTACACGTCGCTGTACAACGAGCTGAGGAAGGTGGTGACGATGGGGCGCCACAGCCAGCCGGGCTCGTCCTCGTCCTACCTGGAGGACCTGCTGTCCCACCTGTCTGAGCAGCTGTGCCACTTCACCCAGGCCCGCATGGAGATGGCCGACCTGTACGAGAAGATGCACTCGCTGGGCAGCCACAAGAGCATCAACTCGGACGAGCTGGTCACCGCGCTGGAGGCCGTCCTGCACAAGTACAGCTCCAAGTGGGTGACGGTTCACCTCTCGTTTGTTTGCTGATCGTGCTCGAATCAGATAAAAGAAGCCTTCCACCTGCTCTGGCCTAGATAATAGAAACAAAAAGCAATTAGTGGGACAGAAGGAGAAACTTGGAAGGGAGAGAATGACATATTGAGGCTGCAGGAAGGAAAACTTTCTGCTTAACGCGACAAAAGCAGGATTCTAGATATTTTTTTTTACCCCTCTAGAGACGTGTCAGCAAAAACAAGTGTCCTGCAGCCACAGCAGGAACACGAGCTGCAGCAGGTCTCAGTGTGACACGCCACACATCACTAGATCTGACCGTGCACCGGAGGGTGAAGGTGACGCTCTCAGCAGCAAACCTGCTCCAAACTTAGACGGGAAAGTGTTCTCTGCTGCTTTCACGTAAATTAGGTCAGCTTCTGATGAATGAGAGAAGATTTGTAAAGGGATACGTACAGGAAACGCGTCAACAAAGCGTCTTAATTAAGGTTTATATTAGGGATGATCTGATCAGTGTCTGGGCTGATCTGTTTTAAATCAGGCTTCGGCCACGTCTGATCTCTTCTTCTGTTTCTCTGACCCCTCCTGACCTTCTCTTCCTCCAGGTTCCATCATCCCATCCTGGGTCGCGTTGAGGAGGGATTCCAGACCGAGGTGGACGTCGTGACCCAGCTGCTGCGCTGCCAGGCCCAGGTGTCAGAGTGGCACTTCCTCCCGGCTCTGCTCAGCCTCCACGGCGCCAACTCCAAGCTCACGGCGTGGGGCCAGCTCTTCCAGCGGCAGAAAGAAACCCGCAAGCATCTGTTCGGGGGCCAGTCCCAGAAAGCCGTGCAGCCTCCGCACCTGTACACGTGGCTGCAGCGCTTCCAGGCGGCGCTCCTCGCCAAGTTCAGCTTCTACTTCCACGAGGCCCTGAGCCGGCAGACGGCGCCGGCCGACATGAGGGCCCTGACCGCCCGCACCACGCCCGACTACCACGGGAAGATCTCCTCCTTCATACGGAAGCACGACGCCAGCAACGTGTCTTTAGTGTTCGACAACCGCGGCTTGGAGAGCTTCCAGGGCCACGGCTACCACCACCCGCACTCGTACCGCGAGGCGCCGAAGGGCGTGGAGCAGTTCCCCGCCGTGGTGTCGCTGCCGTCAGGAGAGCGGCCGCTCACTCACTGGCCCAACGTCATCATGATGATGGGCGACCGAGCCTCGGAGCTCAACACTCTGGACAAGGTGGTGCACTTCTACGACGATAAGGTCCAGAGCACCTACTACCTGACGCGCCCCGAGCCGCACTTCACTCTGGTGGTCATCTTCGACGGCAGGAAGTCGGAGAAGGACCTGCACATCGCCGCCTTCCTGCAGGAGATCTCCGGCTCGCTCAGGAACTCCAAACCCTTCAGCACCCTCAAACCCGGCTCTAAGGGCTGAGCCCCGACAAACCGACGCTGGACGCTGCAGCTCAGATCATTTCTGCTAAACGTGACATCATCTTCTGCTTTGAATCTCATTTGCCAAAAAAAAAAAAAATGCTCCAGACCAAAGACTCGAACTGATTTTTACCCAGTTGGGCTTAAATCCTTTATTTTTAATTATTTTAACGGGTTCACTTTTATTTGTGATTGGTTATATTTGCTCGATACAGTTTAAATAAAGATTATTGATCAGATGAACAAGGTGTTTTATTACCCATCACAGCAGCAGATGATGGAAACCGTCCGTCCGTCCTCCTGCACCAAAATCACCTCAACAACATGATCAGTGTTGGGTACAGTTACTTTGGAAAGAAGGTGACAAAAAGTTGTCTGAAGTTTTCTTTCCTTATCGGAGAAAACGTTCTTAACGTTACTGATGACTTAACGCATAAAACTAACGTGTTACACCTGTGGTTTTCAACCTTGGGGTCGCCTGGTCGTGTTCACTAATACATGGGATAAGATGTTACAATCCCTTGTGCCAGAATCCCAAGCAAAACATTTAGAGGCTCTGTTGGACTAAGAGGCCCTACCAAACCTACAGTCATGTGATGACAATTAACCTATAATCTACATGAACTAAGTAAAAGCTGCTGGCTTGTATGGCCCGCTCAGCAGCTAACCAATGGCTACCAAGCATGAGAACAACAGGAACCTGAGCTGAACAACAGCAGTATGCAGCATGTCATTGAGGTTTTCAAGTAGGCACCTCCTTTCACCGATGCTATAATATATGCTTGAAAAAACAAAAATTGCTTGAAAAGAAAAAATTGCTTGAAAAATTTGCTTAAAAAGAAAAAATTGCTTGAAAAAAATTGCTTGAAAAATGTGCTTAAAAAGAAAAAATTGCTTGAAAGGAATGTTTGAAAAGCAAACATTTCTTGAACAATTTGCTTGAAAAGACAAAAATTGCTTGAAAAGCAAAAATTGCTTGAAAAGCAAAAATTGCTTGAAAAGCAAAAATTGCTTGAAAAAAAAATTGAAAAGCAAAAATTGCTTGAAAAAAGGCAAAAAAAAAATTGGTTCCGTATTAAGTATTGTCTTAAAACAAGTCCCTGTGTCTTGTTGGTTCTCTTTAGGCAGTTGTGTCTTATATTAAGTATAATGAGATATTTCGACTATAAATGAGACAAATATACTTGGTAAGATTTAGTTTTTTTGTAGTGAAGCTGTCAGCTTCAGACCAACTGGAACAGAAGCGAAATAATTTATCTGATGCTAGTCACATCACAGCATCACTGCGTGGGTTCTCTCCAGGTTCTCCAGCTTCTTCCCACCATCCAAAGCCATCCTGGTTAGGTTCCTTGGTGATTCTAAATTGGACGTTGGTGTCTCTCTGTGTTAGCCCTGAGATAGACTAGAGACCTGGACAGCTGGGACAGGCTCTAGCCCCGCCCCTCCAGAGGACAAGCCGTTCCAGAAAATGAAAAATCCACGGCGTCGTTTGAAAAGAAGGGTTCAAATGGCTTTAATGACTTGAATGCTAATTTATTCAGGTTTATTTATAATATAAATACAACACATTGATACAATCCGTTTGGCTATATGAGCTCGTCTTCAGGGAGGAAGCTCCGTCTTCAAACACAGCAACACCAACAGACAGAAAATAAAAACCTGGTTCCTTCTTTATCAAACACATTCAAAGAAAAAAATCCTCCTCTTTGAGTTAAAATGCACCAAACATGTTATGATGCTACATGCCAAGTACACGACCCTATACATCAAAGTGCAATGTCACAATGGGTTTTTTTCTTTTTCTTATTTTTTAAATTTAAACGCTAAGGATTCATAATTCAGGATTCTACCAAACAACTCTATGATTATTTCATTCGGAGTGCGGCGGCTGCTGCTGCTGCTGCTCTTCGTTCAGGACATGCGTGAGTGGATTCACAACCCGGGGAAAATTAAAAAATTAAAAAATTAAAAAATAAAAGGCACTTTCACATACACACACATCCATTAAGCTCAGCAGGTCTGATCACACTCACGGCCACATTCAGTGTGCTGTTCAAGTGTTTCTCGTCTTATTTTATTTTTGTTGGGGGGTGTTCACACACACACACACACACACACACACACACACACACACACACACACACACACAGAGCCCCACCCTGTTTAGCTTATTGTGAATTTTAAGGTTAACCAGTGACTTCAGTGGAACTAGCAGGTAAACCGTCACACACACAGAAAGTGGCATGCTCTTCTTCTTCTTCTTTTTTGCAACGTTCCCCCCTCCCCCCCATTTCCCCCTCCCTTCCCCCCCGACCTCCCAAACTTCCAACTTTGCGTGTCGTGGCACTCGAGGCAGGCATGAATTATCCATCTCTGCTCTGGTGGTTCTGCACTTAACGTAGGGAGCAGAACAAGGGCAGGCAAGGCGGGACGCACTCACTCGTCTCAAACGAACAAGAAACAAATCGTACAACCAACCGAAAGCCCCTTTCCCCATCCCCTCAAGTCCCCCCCTCCCCCCCACCCTTCAATGGCATCAAGGGCGTAGGTCCACGGGAAATAAAAACAAACAAAAAACAAAAAAAAGCAAACACACCACAAGAAGAAGGCTGTTAAAAAGTCGAGCAGGCCGCTGCAGCCACAGCCACAGCCACAGCCACAGCCGTAGCCACAGCTGCAGCCACAGCCACCGTCGCCGTAGCCACAGCCACAGCCACAGCCACAGCCACAGCCACAGCCGTAGCCACAGCCACAGCCGTAGCCACAGCCACAGCCGCTGCAGCCACAGCTGCAGCCACAGCCACAGCCACAGCCGCAGCCACAGCCGCAGCCACAGCCGCAGCCACAGCCGTAGCCACAGCCGCAGCCACAGCAGCTCGCTGAACATTCAATAGATGGCTGAACAGTCGTTTCTTTTTATTAGTTTTTTTTTTTTAAATACTGGAAACATTCATTAAATAGTTGGTTAAATAAGTTCTGTGTCACTGACGACCTCACGAGGCGTTTCGTGGTTTTGAGGTGTAAGTGAGCGTAGCAGCTGAACCGAGTGAAAAATAAAAAAATAGAAAGTTGACGCGAGGGACGTCGCCGTCCGTCGTCCTCCGTCGTGTCCCGTCCGTCGTCCGCCGCCGTCGTCTTGGACAACACAGCCAACATTCACGTCACTGAAACTACGTCGTCTAACGTCTCCGTTCCGATTCCTCTTCAACCTCCTCTAGCTAACCTCTGATAAATGCTTCGATACACGGAGAAATGAAACTCCTACACACCAAGAGAGTACACACCAACCTGACGACACATAAATATCATGGCATATCATATCATAGGTCATATATTAGATTTTATTACTACATTAAAAGCCTTTTTGTCTCTCTCCTACCGTTTCTACCCTCATGTTGATTATGAACACTAAGCTTTACCCTGATCTCCTCGTCTGGCCCATTTTTGGCCCGGGTAGGCCTGATTCGGCCTCTGTCGGCCTGGTTTGGCTCACATGGTGCAGGATTTGTCCAGCGGCGGGGGCAGAGGCGGGGTGCTGCTCTTGGGCGGGACCATAGGTTTGGGCCTGAGGGCCGGGGGCCGCAGCGGAGCCCCGATGCGGGCGGCCGCCACAGGCTTGAAGGAGCCCAGGGCGTCGGGGGATGGGTTGGAGGGTCTGGGGGGGCCCGGCGGAGGTCCAGGGAGCGGACTGATGGGGCTCAAGGGGCTGAGCGGGCTCGGGGTGCCCGGGGTGCCCGGCGTACCGGGGGTCCCAGGGGTGCCCGGCGTGCCCGGCGTGCTGGGGGTGCTGTGGGGGCTGGGGGACTCGGAGGAGCAGGTGGTGACGGGGCCGTTCTTCATCTGCTCCAGAGTGTCCAGCACCACGTCGGGGGCCGGCCGGCAGCCCTGGCGCTCCAGCTGCCTCAGCTCCCCCAGGGCCACGGTCACCGTCTCCTCGATGTCCTGCAGGAACAACAACATTTATTTTAAACCAGATGTGAACAGCAACTTTTATCTCAGCGTCCTGAGGGAAGCGTCAGCTGACGATCACCTGACGGCGCCGTACCTGTGCCAGCGTGTCGGGGTCCAGCGCTCTGGACCGGTGGGAGTCACCGAAGCCGTGCTGCCCGCTGCTGGAGCGCCGGATGGGCGTGTCCTCAGGCCTCCTCAGCGAGTCGTGCCGGCTCACCGTCATGGTTACAGCGGCGGAGCGGCGCCGGCGCTCCGGGCTGTCGAGGGGAGGGGTCAGACCCTGGCCCCTCCCCAGCAGCAGCTCCCTGGGACTGAAGTGACCCGTCACCGGTGGAGAACTTCGTTCCATCACGCTGCCGTTCCCATGGTTGTCGTTGGAGCGGCAGAGAGGTCGGCGGAATAAACCGTCGGTCCTCTTCCTCCTGTGGCTGAACCAAGAACATCAGAACATCAGAACCAAGAACATCAGAACATCAGAACCAAGAACATCAGAACCAAGAACATCAGAACCAAGAACATCAGAACATCAGAACCAAGAACATCAGAACATCAGAACATCAGAACCAAGAACATCAGAACATCAGAACATCAGAACATCAGAACCAAGAGCATCAGAACCAAGAACATCAGAACCAAAAACATCAGAACATCAGAACCAAGAGCATCAGAACCAAGAACATCAGAACATTAGAACATCAGAACCAAGAACATCAGAACCAAGAACATCAGAACCAAGAGCATCAGAACCAAGAACATCAGAACCAAGAACATCAGAACTAAGAACGTCTGAACCAAGAACATTAGAACATCAGACCCAACAGCATCAGAACATCAGAAGCAAGAACTAAGAACATCAGAACCAAGAGCATCAGAACCAAACACATCCGAACCAAGAACACCAGAACCAAGAACATCAGAACCAAGAGCATCAGAACCAAGAGCTTCAGAACCAAGAACATCAGAACCAAGAACATCAGAACATCAGAACCAAGAACATCAGAACATCAGAACCAAGAACATCAGAACTAAGAACATCAGAACTAAGAACATCAGAACCAAGAACGTCTGAACCAAAAACATCAGAACCAACAGCATCAGAACATCAGAACCAAGAACATCAGCTCAGCCACTGTCACTAGAATCAGAATCATCGCTCTACAGGAACATCTGATGACGTCATGAAAACTAAATAAAGTTGATGAAAGGGTTCTCAGGTTCTCAGTCGTCCTGGTTCATGTTTTTTTTTTTTTTAAATAAATCTAAAACTGGACGTGTAGAGCTTCATGAAGACGTTTCATCCAAGTCTTCAGCTCTAAAGAACCGGTGGGGGGGTTCCTTTGATCAGGAACATCTGTGGGTGTTCTCCACCAGACAACGAGCAGATACTCACCTGTGACCGGAGGAACCTGTTGGATGAGGAACATCACGTCTTCTCTTTGTTTCCTGAATGAACTGAGACCCGTCACTGATGGGTTCTAGTTGTTCTTATTAGTTTATGTTCCACCTGAACCTCCTCTCTCTGATTTAGAACCAGTGACGCTGACAGTCAGTCACATGAGTCAGCTGTGACGAGTATTTTTAGAGGCGAGAGAACAGGAGAACACGTCTCTGTGAGACAGAGGACAGAGGACGTCTTACGTGACGGACCTGTTGTAGTTCTCTGGAGGCCGGATGTCGGTGGGGGAGCTGAGCTCGCTCCTGGACCTCTTATCGTCGGTGCTGCTGCTCCCTCCGTCGCTGTCGGCTGCTTTCTGGCTGAGCGTGTCGGACATGGCGTCGGCCCTGAGGAGACAAAACCACAGAGTCTCAGTCAGGACGGGACGCTGTGGGACGGGACAGAGAGCCGGCCGTCAATTAACGGATCAATATGTGTGTTAGAGACGCTCTGAGCCCAGAGAGTCTGTTCATCAAGCAGCTTTAAGCTCAGACTCAATGATCCTCAGTGACTCTAACAGCCAATCACGTTAGAGACGATTCTGAAAGATTCTAAAGAAAATAAAAGTCAAGAATATTTAAAATCAACTTATTTAAATCAGCAAAACAACATCTTTATCTATATATGTATATATTTATATTTGTTGCTGACAGTATTAATGACTCTACTAGACACTGTAGATTAACATAGTGAACTATTATAAAACAAAGAATTAAATATGTAAGGTGATAAAAAATAAATAAAATAATATTTCATTTGGATTATATTGTAATTTTAAAAAATAATAGTTAAAAGCAGTAAATAGTTGTCTAATGACAAAATATATATATAAAAAAATTAAATATATATTAAATACAAAATTCATTATTAATTATATTGTGATTTTATAAAATAAAACTAAAAGTTAATAACATATAATTTAATAATAATATCAACAAAATAAATTAAATAATAAAAATATAAAATGCAAATCAATTATGTTTAAAAATAACATTAATATATAATTTACAGAAATAAATTAAATATTTAAAAAATAAAAAAAATAAAAAATATTAACAAAATAAATACAGAAGGAAACATTATATATATATGAAATATAATATAATAAATACTATATTAAAAAAATAATAAAATAATATTAATATCTTGTAAAAAATATTATAATGTATTTAACAATAATTAAAAAGCATGTGTTATTATTGTTTGAAGTTGTCTAATGACAAAAAAATACAAATATATATTAAATACAAAATAAAATATTAATTATATTTAATAATTATATTAATATATTATTAACAAAAATAAATGAAATAATAAAAATATAAAATACAAATCAATTATGTTTCAAAATAATATTCATATATAATTAACAGAAAAAATATTAATTCATAAAAAATATTAACAAAATAAATACAGAAAGAAAAGAAAACTAAATCAAATATTTTAAATCATTTCCAGTTCTAACACTAATAACATCTGTAATACTTCTTTGTTGGTGTATTTTCAGACTGCTGTGACTTGTACAAACCATCTGGGGCTGTGCACTCGCCTGTCCTTCACCACGATGTATTGATGAGGCACCAGGCCGCGGCTGCCGTTCAGACGCCCCTCCCACCAGTCATGTGACGCCCGCTGGAAGAGCTGCAGCGACGCCCCCTTCTTAAAGGAGAGCTCCCGACCCGACCGGCCCACGTAGTCGAACCTCGCCACCGCCTCCACGGCCTCGCCCTCTGAGGGGATGAAGGAGAGGAAGGTGAAGGACATAGAGGTGAACCTGAACTTATCAATCAGCTGCCTCTGAGGCTCCTCCCCCTCCTCCCCCCCTCCCCCTCCTCCCCCCCCCCCCCCCCCTCCTCCTCCTCCTCCCACGGAAAAGAGCATCGTTAAGCCTTTTCTATTAATTCAGATAGAGAGATGAGGGAGGGAGGGAGGGAGGGAAGGCTGGTGGTGTCTCCATGGCTCCTGTTGCCGTGGCAACCCCTCTCTCCATCCACCGCTCCACCAGGAAGGGGAAGGAGACGAGGGAGTGTGGGCGATGTGTGTGTGTGTGTGTGTGTGAAGGTCAGGGGTCGCTGCGTACCCTCGTCGCTGGTCTGGGTCTCGGTGCCGGCGTCGGGCTCCGCCTCCTCCAGCGCTCCCGGCTCGCTGAACGGGCTCTCACTGCGGGACGACAAGAGGAAGAGGAAGAGGAAGAGGAAGAGGAAGAGGAAGAGGAAGAGGAAGAGGTTGAGGCAAACGTTCAGCTCAGCATGTGAAGAAAAAGGACGTCAGGATTGATTGTCTTCTTTACCAGTACTGGTCTCCGGTCATGCACTTCTCGTAGACCGGACCCGGGAGCTCCTTGGTGTCGGGGAAGATGTTGTCGTGGTGCAGGATGACCGTCTTGACCACCTCGTTCACGTGGGCCTGGCACGCCACCTGGTCCAGCGTGTCGGGCGTCGGCAGGAGGGTGGGCCCGAACACGATGGCCAGGTTCCCGGCGTCCATCATGTTCTCATCGCTGTACTGGGAAAGGCTGCAGGAGGGAGGAGGGGGGGGGGGGGGGAGGGGGGAGGAGGGAGGGGGGGAGGGAGGAGAGGAGGGGGGGAGGGGGGGGGGGGGGAGGGAGGGGGGGGGGGGGGGGGGGGGGGGGAGGGGGGGAGGGGGGCAGAGACGTCAGAACATGTCCTGGCACCAGAACCAGACAGAAGAATCTATTATTTAAACATAAGCGACACTACATGACTGAAAATGAAGCAGTAGTTTAAGGTTTAAGGTGGTAGTTACTGATGTTACACAGTTCTATGAAATTTAATAATAATATTTTAACTAGAAATAACTTATTTACATAAAAATATAACCTTTTCTGACCTTACATCACCAAAACTCTTCAGAATATTTCCTTTACCTCCATTAAAAAAATAATAAATAAAAATAAAAGATAAAATACTAAAATATAATATATATATATATAAAATAATATGTAAAATATTATTTAATTTAATTTAATTTATAATTGGATTATACTGTAATTTAAAATAAATAATAATAAAATAAATAAAATAAAATAATAAAAGTTAAAAGCAGGATAAATACTAGATTAAAAAACATATTAAACAATAATTAAAAAGCACTGTTATTATTTTTGTAGTTGTCTAATGACATATCAACACAAAAAATATAAAAAAATACAAATATATATTAAATACAAAATTAATTATTAATTATATTTTATAAAATAAAACTAAAAGTGGGATAAAAAATAGGTTCATAAAATATAATTTAATAATAATAATATTAATATATTATTAACTAAAATAAGTTAAATAATAAAAATATAAAATGCAAACAAATTATGATTAAAAAATAATATTAATATATAATTAACAGCAATAAATATAAATTTTCAAAAAAATAAATGAAATATTGTAATTTTGCAAATTCAACTAAGTGGGAGGGGCCAGCAGTGGGAGGGGCCTGCAGTGGGAGGGGCCTATGAGGACCTGGCCAGAACAAACTTTGTTCTTGTTCTTGTTCTTGCTCACGTCAAGAACAACAAATTTCTTGCTTCTCGCAGAGAAACGTAGACGAATAATTAAGCTAATTAAAACCCATAAGGAGCAAATAGTAGGTATGTTAAATAAGCAGCAACTAGCAATTTATATTATGTTATTTCCAAAGTCTTCATTTCTCCATGTTCGGTCATTTCCATGTTAATGTTTTTGAGATATTCTTGATTTTGTGTCTCATCTGCGTTTGTCAGTAAAATCGTTGTTTTCTGTCTCATTCTCTTTTAGTGCGTCTTTAATGAGACGAGGAAGCGAAACCGAGATGGAAGTGAAAAATATTTTCCCTCCGCTTTAATAAAAAGCTGAATGCGCTTCATAGCTAAATAAACACGCCGATGCATCCGCCGGGTACATCACACCTGCACATCACACTTCCTGCTCACACCTCCTGCCTCTCTCTCTCCATCCCTCGCCGCTCGCTCACTCTCTCTCTCTCGCTCGTTCTATATTTATTTGAGAGGCTGCAGAAACAAAATGAGCTCTGCTTTATCTCTGTTAAGTGTGCACTTTCACCACGAGAGCGGCTTACGGCCTCTCAAACAGACCCACGGCTTTAAAACAAAAAAATAAATAAAACACACGGGAGCTCTGGGGAAATCTAAAGAAAATGGGCTGTTATCATTAATGTAAGTGGACACTCACTGGTTGAGGAAGGCGAACAGGTAGCGCATCACCACCAGCGTCGCCCTCGGGACGCCCAGCAGGATCTTACGGACGCACTGCGCTCGCTCGTACAGGTTTTCTATTCCTGCAAAGAGAGAAAGGAAAAACGAAAACCTCAGACTCCCCAAAACCAAAGAGAAACAAAAAGCAGCCGGCTCCGTTATCTTTGCCGTGGAGGGGATGAGTTTCAGAGAGACAAAGAGACACTGACGAGAGACAAAGACAAAGAAAGTGAGAGTGGAGAGTGACTGTGAGTGGGCTGAAGAGAGAGAGACGGCAGCAGATGGAGGCAGAACAAAAATGTTCCAGGTCACATCAGCGTTACGGCGACTTCCACAGACAGTCTGGTTTATTCTAGGAACCATATCTGAGAATTTAAAAACCCAAATAACAAGCTGTGCACTGATCAGGCCATAACATTATGACCACCTTAATAATATTGTGCAGGCGACTCATCAGAGAATGGACTGGTCTGGCTACAGGCTATTGTTGTTTTTATGTTCCTAAAGTGTTTTTGTGGCTGCATCCTGCTGGGGATGGCTGCTGCCATCAAGGAGTGTCATTGCTATGGGGTGGGGGTGCCTGGTCTGGTCTAGGTGGGTGCTACATGTCTAAGTAACATCCACACCAATGAATGAAGCCAGGTCCAGAAGTTTCCCAGCAGAACACTGACTCGTCACAAGATGCTTTAGATGTTATTAACTTCTCCTGTCAGTACTTTTAAAGGGTTAAGCACTGTTTTTTACAACCTGGACCTTATTTCTGGCATAAAATACAGTCGTTTACATCTGCATATATCCATATAATGGGAGTGAATGGGGCACCGAAGCACAGCCTCTAAATAACACATTATCTGCTGCGAAACTCGTTCATTTCACAAATATTTTATTATCCTACACTAGTGCTATTCCCCTTTGAGGCTGGAGTTACATATTAACATCAATCAGGGTCTATAGATTGACCTAGAGACCCCAGATGATGTCTTCTGACCTGGATGATGTCATCTCTGAGCGCCACACACACCCACAACGTTCGGCTCGTTTACCTGTAACCTGCTAATGCTAGTTTTTATTTCCGACTCTGAGGTCTAGGTCAGACCCTGAATGAATAGCACTAGTGTATCATGACAAAATATTGGTGAAATGAACGAGTTTCTTGGCAGATAATGTTTTATTTAGAGGCTGCGTTTCGGTGCCCCATTCACTCCCATTATATGGATATACAAGGATCCAAATATATCCTGAAGGAATATGAATTACACAAAAGTTATATGGGTGAGTAAACATATTTTATGATAGAAATAAGGTCCAAAAGAGTTTAATATTGTGGCTGATCAGCGTTCGTAGAAACATATTTCACACATGACGTGTCAGCAACACTATAAAGTCGTCTGTATAACACTGAATAATATCGCTAATGACGGCTATGCTTCATGACTCACGGACGCAGGAGAGGAGGTCGTTAAACCGGTCCTTGGGGAACAACGGGTTCTCCAAACCCCTGAAGTAGAGCTTCAAGACTCCAGCCACAGAGTTGATGTCATGATTGCTCTCCTCGTCAATCAGCGGGTCGTTGCCTGCAACCAGAGACGAAAGCTTCAGCCTTTTGGTTTTACCGGCTTTATGAACCGTGTGCGTGTCAGGTGGATCTCTCACCTCTTTCGAAGGAGTTCTTGATGTCGTTGACCTCAACCTGTGATCCTGACACACGGAATATTCCTTGATGCTGAAGACCTGTTGGGATCAAACGTATTTTCAGTCATATATGAAGTAGTAGCTGCAACACAATCTGTTTCCTAATAATCTGAACCGAGTACTGACCGTGTAGGTTGATGTAGCGGATGCAGCTCTCCACAAGCAAAGGTATGGCTTTGGTTGAATCCTATAAAACAGATAAACTGAGATTTATCTTGTTCTGATAAACTGAATAAAGAGTTAAACAAGAATAAGACGATTTTATTAATGTTGACAGCTGCAGAGGACAAACCTTAGGACATATAATGTGCATCATCTAGTGTCTGCAGGCTTCTTTAGTCAGAGGATCAGGTTAGCATGTAGCATGATAGCATGACAAAAGCTGAAAACAAGGCTGGAAATAATTTAGTGTCCTCAGAAGAGAGGTTGAAGCTCTGGAGGCCTGGTGTCAAGAAAATAATACTTCCGTAAAGGATTGCTAACATCACAGCTACTAGTAGCTCCTCTTAGCTTCCTAGCTTCCTAGCTAATAGTAGCTCTTCCTAGCCTCCCAGCAAATAGTAGCTTTCTGCTAGCTTCTTAGTCTGCCAGCTAATAGTAGCTCTTCCAGCTCTCACAGCTAAAAGCAGCTATTACTAGCTTCTTAGCGTTCCAGACAATAGTAGCTCTTCCGAGCGTCCTAGCCTCCAAGATAATAGTAGCTATTCCTAGCCTCCTAACTTCACAGCTAATAGTAGCCCTTCCTAGCGTACCAGCTAATATTAGCTCTTAAAGTTAAACTTTTTGGCCCAGATACAGGCGGCAAGTGGTGACAACACAGTCTGTCTCTGTCTCGGTTGCCAGTTATTCTTTTTATCTTAACACACGTCCATATGGTTTAAAACTCATCTTCATCACGCTCTTCCTCTTTCAGCTCCACGACTGAGTAAAGTAGGATTTAGCGAAGCTGCCAGTGACATTAACACCCCTCACCGCCAGCTACCACCACAAACACACACAGGAAACACCCTGAAGGCCTGAGCGGAGAGAAACCCTACCTGGTGCTTGCTGTGGGAGTTCTTCCGCCCACGGCTGCAACGAGAAGAAAGACGAGCGTCTGAGTTTCACACGGCCCGAACCGAAGCAACACTTATTATTAAGGTGAGGAGAGAATGTGAAGAGATAACACCTTACCTGGTAGTCAGCAGTTCAGATTTATATCCTGCAAGACAAAAGTAGAAGACGGGAAGTTTGAAAAGGCAGCAAGGACGCACATTAACATCTATATTACAAATTATAAAAGTCTTACCCTCTGCTAAGGCTTTCTTCAGTATGTCGTGTTTGGCCTGCAGCTTGGAAATGAGATTACTTCCCTCCAGATACTCGCGGAATTTCTGAGGATTGACAGATAATTATTTGAAATAAAGACTTGAACATTGCAAACCAAAACCTAAAGTTGGTCCTCTCACGTTGAAGTAGAAGAGCTCCGTCTCGTGCTGGTTGGCCCGCCTCTTGGCCAGACTGGGTTTGTTCAAGTAGCCGTCCGAAACGCTGGACTTGACCGACTCGGACGACGGGCTGTGGGTGAAGCTCTGGGAGACGTCGTAGTCGTCCAGCACCGTCATGTCCTGCAGGGTGGTCAGAGTCGCACCCCAGGTCTTCTTCACCTGCAGGAGGACGAAACAGGACGAAGGTGTGAATGTCTGGAATATCATACTGCAGCGTCGCTTTTTTCCCAATGGAAGTTTCTACATTTCTGCATAAAAATGACTCAAAACGTCAATGGAGCTTCACACAAGTCCTGAAAGAAGCTGAATCTGAAGAGGAACTGGATCACGCTACCAGACAACGAGAACCAAGGACACAAGTGGTTCTACAAGAGAACAGTTAAAGATGATGAATGATTAGGATAGAAATGTTGGGGACCCGAAGCGAGTTGATGTGAGGAAACCCACCAACTCTTCAACAACGACGCTAAAGCTGTTGAAGAGATGTTGGTCACAGCAGATACTGGAAACAAGGCTTCACATACTCTCAGATATGGACAATTTTCTTGATTAAACAAATACGCAAGTACGATATTTCTGTTCCACGTCAACTTTCAGGACTCGTGTGTGATTATCCACCCATGTTTTGAGACATTCTTATGCAGAAATATCGTTAAATGTTCCTGTTACATCGACAACCCCAGGTCTAATTAGGTTAATTAACAGAAACCAGAAGAAACTACATCCTCTAAATGATCCTCCAGTTGATTTACCACCTTTATGACGCTAACTGAACATTAGAGCAGTCATGGAGATAAGATACTAGTGTACCTAATGTTAAGGGAGCTGATTAAAGCTTTTATTTTACCATATACGAAGCTCAGAGCTGCGTGTGGATAATTCCCCCCTCCCCTCGCTCCACTGATCCGGCATGGAAGGCTGACTTTGTCGGCTCATGACTGAACACCTAAATTAATCTCAGCGCCGCTTCATGGATCACGAGTGCCTGAATTATGAATCTATAATCGTTTAATTTCTCCCAAAATGTCTGAGGAGGTGTCGAAGCACGGCCGCTCTGTTTGTGTACCTTATGCAAAGCGAGTTAATGTTTACAGCCAGGATAATGGGCGTAAGAGTGTTTTTATTTGTGTATGATAATCGGGGTGTGTCGTGTGAGCTGCTGAGACGTGCAGATGCAGCTCATTAATCTGGACTCCTTCAGCATTTTTATGCCCTTCAGGGTGAGTTAGCAGCTGCCCTCTTGTGCACAGTCTGCACCGCAACCACGGCGAGGACGGCGGGCCGAGTGCAGCGCTTTCAGATGGCTCGACTTTATTTTTAGAGGCTACATCTGCCACATTATCACCCCCATTAGAACGGTATAAATTACCATAACTTCATACAAAATGTGTAAATGTCAGAAAAAAGGATTTATTAATTTTAGCAGAGTCCGAGTGATGGTTGGACTTTCAGAGCTGGAGGCAAATATCTCAACAACTAGTGGACATTTAGCAGCAAAGTCGCATTGTTGGTTTCCATGGGGATGCATGCGATTTCAAATAGTTCAGAGGAAAACTAGCAAGCTAATCCAGGAGAAGAAAAGTTCCTGCACCTGAGAAAAATGTCCCGACTAGCATTAAAACAAACAATTTAGCGAAACGAACAAAAAAAACAAATGTATTTCAACGTGATTAGCAAGCTAGCAAAGCTGCAAAAGTCGCAGATATACTTGCTAATGCTAACGCGCCACGTTTAAAGCAACGTAAAAGTCCAAATTAAGTTCTGCAAAATCAAGATGTAAATGTGCAGAGAATAGATCATGAATGCTAAATGCTATATACTGTCTTTATTGACTCTTGTTACAATGCTAACAGTGCTAATGCTAACACGCAACGTTTAAGGCAACATATGAGTCCAAATAAAGTTCTCAAAATCAAAAACATAAATGCTAAACATCAGCATGCTACGTGTAGATGATAAACATACTGAGGATTAGCATTCACCATCTTGGTTTAGCATGCTAACATGAGCTAATTACGACGCTGTGTGCATAACTAGGGTCAGATCAGAATATATTTTCCTGACCTCTTCATTCTCGATCTTCAGGGACGCCAGGCGGGTCTGGAGCTGAGTGAGGCGGAGGCTGAGCTCAGCCTGGACCTGTGGCTGGGAGGCGATCTGGTTCACCTGACGGGAAGTGGAACAAAACAATCAGGAAATGACCACCCAGATGAAACTTTACTCAAATATGTCTCCATGGAGACGCAGAGTTTAAGTCCAGGGACGCTCGTCCAGAAACAAAGCTTAAACAAAGGCAACTGTTAAGTTCTTGGGTTTTCTTGGAGACGTTTAGACGCTGATCCAAGTAGCTCCTTCAGTTCTTGCTGAAGTTCTTCGTAGCTTCCTTGGAACTTTTACAAATAACTTCTCTTCAGTTGTTTTTTAAGTTCTTCCAAGTAGATTCTGAAGTTCTTTCCGAATTATTTCAAGTAGTACCTTCAAAACTCATCCAAGTTCTTCCAAGAAGTTTCTTCAGAACTCATCAAAGTAGCTTTTAAGTTCTTTTTGAAGTTCTTCCAAGTACCTTCTTCAGTTCTTGCTTAAGTTCTTCCAGGTATCTTCTTAAGTTCTTCCCCAAGTTCTTCCAAGTAGATTCTTAAGTTCTTCTTGAGGTTCACCCAGGAAAAACTTAATAATCTACTTGAATGAACTTCAAGAAGAACTCAAGAATCTACTTGAATCTTTTCCAAGTAGCTTCTTCCGTTCTTCACAAATTATTTCAAGTAGTACCTTCAGAACTCACCCAAGTTGCTTAAGTTCCTCCAAGAAGCTTCTTCAGAACTCATCAAAATAGCTTTTCTCTGAAGTTCTTCATCCAGGAAGAATTTAAGAATCTACTTGAATCTCTTCCAAGTAGCTTCTTCATTTCTTGCTTAAGCTCTTTCAAGTATCTTCTTAAGTTCTTCCTGAAGTTTTCCGAACTAGCTTCTTTGGTTCTTCTCTAAGTTCTTCCAAGTAGATTCTTAAGTTCTTTTTGAAGTTAATCCAGGAAGAATTTAACAATCTACTTGGATGAACTTCAAGAAAAACTTCAGAATCCTCTTTTCCAAGTAGATTCTGAAGTTCCTTCTTAAATTTGTCCAAGTAGCTTCTTCAGAACTCATCAAAGTAGCTTTTAAGTTCTTCTCAGGTCAACCCAACAAGTTCAGCTGCTTTTCTTTTAGCTTTGTTTTTGGACACACTGTGACCTGGATGAATCTTCTCAGGCTCTATCCCGATCCATCCAGACGTCCCGCTAACCAGAATCCTAAAACACGACCAAATGTTTACACTAAATCTGTTTACATGTCCAGATAAATACTGACTGTGTCGCCCATGTGGGACTGGAAGCTGAAGCGCTGTGGGGGGCAGAAGGCAGTGGGGTAGAGGCCCAGCAGGCGCTGCCTGTCGCGGGCTGGGTCCAGGCCCTCCACGGCTCCTTCCAGCACCTCCAGGCCGGCCCTCCTGGAGGCTTCAAGGCTCAGTTCGGCTGATAGGTAGGTCCTCAGAGCCCGGCTCAGACTGGAGTGGTACCCTAGGTCACAGCACTGGGATGAAAATGGAGGACACGTCACGTCAACGGGTCGGACATAACTCTTTATTTCTTTAAACGATGCTAAATAATAAATCCCAGAAATGAGTGATGTACTCACGTCTATGATGTCGGGCAGGTCGTGGATGTAGTATTTAAACACAGAGGCGTTGGTGGCCTCCAGAGTCAGCAGGTACTCATTTCTGGCTTTCAGAGTCTTCAGCTTGTTCTCCGAGTACTTTGCTTTCCTCTAACGAAGAAAAAAAACAAAACATTTAAAGTTTCTGTCCGTCGTTGGCGTCCACGTCCTCCTCTAACCTCCTCCTCTCGTTACCTTCTCCCTCATCTTCTCCATCTTGCGGGCGGCGTTGCGTCTCTGGTGGCGCTCCTCTATCCTCAGGCCGAACACGGGCTCCACCCCTCCGCCCGTCCCGGACACGCCCTTCACGCGGCCCTCCTGACGCTCCGCCTCCCGCAGCTTGGCCTCCGCGTTGATCGTCTCCACGTGGTACATGTGATATGTCTTCATCACCTAGGCAACGGCAGCAGAACAACAACGTTAACCCCGCCCCCCCAACACCAATGAGCAGGTTTTCTCCTTCAGACGTCTCTAGATCATCTTCTATCTTCAAAGTTAACACGACGAGGAGTTCTTTTACAATCTGAGATGCATTTTGAGCTTCACCTCCTTAACTTTTCTTCTCTTCGCCTTGTTTCACAGTTGTTTTACCAATTGTCCTCAGACATGAGGACGTTTTAAGAGGTTCTAGCTGATGTTTCTCATGCACGTTGATATTTAGGCTTAGTGTTTTATCTAAAATATATAAAATAGACCTGTAAGGGTTACGATTGTAGACATAGAAACTACTAAACGCTCTTGTGAAGTGCACACCCTGCAGAAAAAGCTCCACTTACGGTGTAAAGCTCATTCAGAAGCTTCATGAGATCCTCCTGAAGCTGGAAGATGATCTCCTTACTCTGAAAGACAAGAAACAAGAACAAGGAGCGGTCACACGGTGGGTCTCATTGTGCATGAAAATCCATTAAAAAGATATTTATTTGCTCATTAAGGCGTCCTTCGCTTCAGCTTTAGCTCTTTAGATATGACCTGCATGACTGAGATTCTTCACTCCATTAAGCACGCTCTTAAAAAGGACATTTTCACCATCACTGTGTGAATTAACAGACTTAAACTACTCTTAAAATAGCCAGCTGTGACAAACAACGTCAAACACGTCAAACTTTTTAGCCAGACGGTTGTTAACATTTCCTCGTCACGGGAGTTTATGAGTCATTCAGACCTGAATGAGCCACTTGGAGGACTAACCGGCTGATGTAGAGGTGTTTCTTTCTCTCTATAATAAAATCCAGATGACATGTTACTCATACTATGATAATTACAGAGTCTGGACACTCTACGCTAGGATACACCATCACCTGGATGACTAAGAAGCTTCACAGATATGAAGAGAGCTACGTTTTCCTTAAAACACAACTATTGCTTCAAATTATTGTAGAAACTAGATTTTAATTAATAACAATTAAAGGTTAAATGCATGTTTAAGGATGGTGACCAATGAGAGTTGAAGCAGGACAACTGAACAATGAGTTTAAACGCTTTTGCAACCTTAAAAAGCGAAACCACCAACTATCGCTTCAAATTGCCATTAAAAGTAGATTTATTTTATAATAATTAAAGCTTAAATGATTCGATTTTTGAGCTAAAACACGATGTCACCAGAAAACAAGGCTATAAAGAAAGAAAAATTAAAAGTTAAATGGTGTAAAAAACCTTAAGCTGCGCCTATAATCCATAAAAAGACGTATTTATTTGTCCCGTCATGCTGCAATTTAATTTCTCTTAATTCAACGTCAATAAATTAAGAGACTTTTAAGGTAAAATGTTTGATCCATTGACTTTTAGAGCAGGAAGTCAACTAAACGATGGTTTTAAGGGTAAAAGATGAAAGATATTCACAATAAAAACGTTAATTTTCAGTGAAGTGCAGCTCATGAGCTACACGCCTTCCTCCTCTTTCTTCTTTTCTTGCTGCGTCTGAGTCAAAGTCTTGATTCTAATGAAAAGTAAAGTCCGTATTCCCCTGAGCTCTCGTCGGAGCCGCCTCCGAGTTTAGCAAATTAAACACGCTCCCGGGCCGCCTCCAACTTTAGCCCGGCCGCGTTCATTATTAATCTCGCTCCCGGCTCGTCTTTTATTCATGCTAGCTTAAAGTGCAGCGGCGGCGTGGCGGCTACCGGCAGCCAGACCTCCACCGCGGACCCCAGCCGAGCCGAGGAGGGGACGCCGGGGAAGGGGCGACGACGGCGGCGACAGCCCTGGTGGCCATGGCGACCGGCCCAACTGATCGCCTGTCAGCGGGCGCCATGGGAACGGGACTCATCCATCCTGGGACACAGTCATTTGGCATAATGTAATATTAATGCTGCCACACAGCTCCTTCCCCAAACTGCTCGGGCTGTTTAATGCATGAGACGCAGAGACGAGCTCGGCTTTCTTTCATTTATGAATTTCGTTTTATTTGCAGCTCGGAAGGCGCTCATTTGTCTCCGAGGCGCAGGGAGCGCTGGCGTCTTTTAGCTAAAGCTGCTGCTGATCAATATTTCACGGACGTAGAACGTATCAGCTGGATCTGCTGCTGCGTTTTCAGGGAAACATCTGGTGTAGTCAGAGTCAGGTCTTATCAGAGCGTGAGGCCGGTAACGCTTCATTTAGATTTAATTACACGGCTTCTTCTTCTTCTACTACTACTACTTCTTTTGGGGATTGGTGTCAGGTTTGGTGCAACGGGACGGATTATTTAGTACAACAGCACTTTAGATTCTGCTTGCTTTCCATAGTGCTACGTCCCTACCACAGCCTCCTGCATGGGTGATTCTCTTTCAGGTTATTTTACGCCAACTGATGCAATGAGTAGCTTCTCATTTCTTCAACAACCATGTCTAAAGACACATCCTGTGGTCGTCTGTTTGAGAAGGGTCAAATCATTGGCATCAAGCAGAGAAAACATCTAAGGAGATTGAAGAAACTACTAAAACTGGGTTAAGAACTGTCCAAGGATAGTGGAGAACCATTGTCTTTGAGGAAGAAACCCATCAGTAGAACTCAGGTCTATGTTTAATAGTGAAAGTAAGAACATTTCCACACGTACAATGTGAAGGGAACTCAAGGGATTCGGACTGAACAGCTGTGTAGCCTTAAGAAAACCACTAATCAGTGAGGATAACTGGAAATAAAGGCTTCAGTTTGCTAGGGAGCATAAAGATTGGACTCTGGAGCAATGGAAGAAGGTCATGTGGTCTGATGAGTCCAGATTGACCCTGTTCCAGAGTGATGGGGGCATCAGGGTAAGAAGAGAGGCAGATGAAGTGATGCAGCCATCATGCCTAGTGTCTACTGTACAAGCCTGTGCTATGGGGCAGTGCTATGATCTGGGTCTAGGTTCATTAGCTGACTACCTGAATATACTGAATGAGCAGCTTATTCCATCAATGGATCATATTCCAAGATGACAATGTCAGGATTCATGGGGCTCAGATTGTCAAAGAGTGGTTCAGGGAGCATGAGATGGATTGTTCCACCACAGAGTCCAGACCTTAACCCCATTGAGAATCTTTGGGATGAGCTGGAGAAGGAACAGGACGCTCTGCTCACCCTCTTCAGCAGACGGGCCGAGTCCTCGCTGATGTGTGTGAGGCGGGTGATGACGTTGTTCAGGTAGAGGTCGCTGATGGTGGCGTGGTCTTTACTCTCCCTCCTCACCTGGAAAACAAAGACACGGATGAAGCCATTTTTAACAGATAGATCATTTTATTTTATTTTTTAAAAAGCGTCTCGACGTGAACCGACCTGGTTTAACAGCAAGTACCAGCAGTTCACCGGAGAGAGAAGGTTCTGGTCCTTTCTGCAGGAAACAAAGAGATAATTTAGATGCATGTTCTCCCTGCGTCTGTGTGGGTTCTCTCCAGGTTCTCCAGCTTCCTCCCTCCGTCCAAACACATGCTGCTTAGGTTCATTGGTGATTCTAGATTGGTGTGAGTGTCTCTCTGTGTTAGTCCTGTGATAGACTGGAGGACAAGCCCTCCAGTTACAGTAGCTTCTTCCACTAATTGATTGGTTAACTCGTCTAGTGATTTATCTGAACCAGATCTGTGCTCGGCCCTCACTTGTACTGCTGATGGTCCTTGGTGCTGCGCGTTTTGGCCATGAACCTCTCCGCCAGCTTCTCCAGGTTCCTGGAGTACTCCGTCTCAATCTCGGCCTTTTTCCTGAAGAAGTCCTGCAGGTCCTGAAGCAGCTGGACCCGCATCTCCGTCTGCTGCTCCAGACATCGCTGCTGCTCCACCAGCTGAGTCCGCACATCTGCACAAAATGAACCCAAAGTCACGCGTCCGTTTTAAAACACACTGCAGGGATGACGTGATCACACCAGCCCTGCCGCAGTAAAACGAGGTCCTCCTCGACCTCATCGCCCGGAAATCAACCAATAAACACGTCACATGTTTTATTTAATGTGCAAATAATTGATAAAACAAACAGTTTGCTGTGACTGGGGGTAAACCGTGACACTGATCTGAGCCGATGGCGGCCACGTTTGCTTGATTAACGATTGATTAACTTCCCTTCGCCTCTTCATCCTGATGAAGACTGCTCATTTATCAGAGGAGTGACCTTGGACGGCGGCGGCTTAAAACATGAACACACACACACACACACACACACACACACACACACACACACACACACACACACACACACACACGTGATATATGAACACATTCCCTAAAACCAAGTCTAAACCGGGTTTAACCCTCAGAAAGTTGCAGCAGAAATGTCCCCACAACACTAGCATTCCATGAGACACTGGGCGCCACAGCTTAATAGAAACAAGTGCACGCACACAAACACACACACACACACACACACACAAACACACACAGTATGATTGGGTCCTGCAGAGGTAATGCCTGGCTGCACGCTTCGATGCTCGCGCTTGTTTCAGAGCTCGATCTATCTGCAGCAGCGGGAGGAAGAAAAACGAAGGGAGGGCGCAGTAACTCCACCTCTCTCTCTCTCTCTCACACACACACACACACACACACACACACACACACACACACACACAGACAGACAGACACACAACAATCTCCAGGGACCCTATCCACTCCACTACCTGTTGTCTAGGCAACCACACATTGTGTGTGAACCATGTGATGGGGAAGGTGAAGACGAGCGCTCGTATCTGCAGCATCGACACACACACACACACTCTTTGCTTCATATTATAAACGCAGTAACGCCGCGTGTGTGTGTTTTTGTAGATTATATTGATTCTGGTGTCGTTTTGCTCTCTCGTTTTAAAACGGCAGCCATTTCATGTTCAAGCTTTCCAAACACTCTTCAGCCGCAACAGTTTCAAATAAACTGCTCCGCTGCTCGCGCCGTGTCCCCGAGCAGACGGGGGGAAAAAACGCTCGCCTCTGATTGGCCGACCGGCCCCCGGACGGGACGGTTTGACACCGGAGGGATGAGCGATTTAATAACATCTCCTCTAAACGGAAGCGCTCACGTGGCGGCGTTTAGAGCGTAATTAGCCGAGCGGGAACGCCGGCATCCAGCTCGTTATTTATTATTGATGCTGGGAACGTCTGAACAAACATAAACACGAATACTGTACAAGTCTGGACAGAGGTGTGAGGTATCTACCAACAGTTAGCCTTAGTGGCTAGCTACTAGTCAGTCTGTCGATCATGTGGCAATAACAACATGGCCGCCTCCTAGAAGACGTTCCAGCGGTTCATCAAGTGTCTGGACATACTACGGTGACATGTCACTCCTGAAATATAGCATCTGAAAAGGCTAACGCTAACGCTAGCGGAGGAACGGTCCAAATCTTCTGGACACAACTTCACCAAACGTCCTGTGGTGACAAAGAGAAGGAGGCTGCACATCAGCTACACTATCCCGTCTAATAAAAGGCTGTAGAGTTCTGTTAAACGCTACCGATGGTGCTGAGGTGATGCATGTTCTTATACAGGCTATACACAGCCACAGTCGACTGGTTTTATGCTCTACCAACCTCCTTAGCGGCTTCTAGATGCTAACAGATGTCAAACAGCTGATATATTAGGTCATATAGGGTTTTAATTTTAACGTTCGGGATGTTTAAAACGAATCATTTCCAAGTAAATATGTGGAAATGTATTCTGAAAGGGAAGCACACGGAGTATTTCACTTCCAACGTTAACAAATCACCAAGTATTCCCAAAGCCGGTGAGTTTGTGATGAAACGGTAGCGGACTCCTTTTGCTTTTCTTGCGACTCTCATTCAAACTTTCCACAGAGATTCCTGACAATCACATCAAAGACGAGGGAGCGAGGTGTTTCCCCCGACTGCCTGCCGACATGATGAGCTTCCTCCCGTCTGAGGAAGACGGCTCCGGAGACAAAGACAAAATCATCAAAACTGTCCCACGCATTAATACCCAAGTTAAACACTGTCTCACGTTTTAATTTCTGATTCAATATTTTCTTTTTAGTTGAAACTGTTTGTGGTCTCAAGTAGTCCTGGTCTCAGCCCACATGTGGAGGTGGTCTGGGTCACATTAAAGACCTCATACTCAACGGGGGTACAAGACCAGGTTGGACCTCAGGTATTTAAAGCTGCCCACTCGTGACTGGATGTTAATGTGGAGTAACTTTTCAACAATAAACTGAATTATGAGACCCGAGGGAGTCAACATTAACACGCTAAACCAAGATGGTGGACATGGTAACCATTAGCCCTAGCGTGTTAGCATTTAGCTCAGCTGCTTCTTTCACATTAAAACTGCTATTTTTCAGAGCGTTTGGTGCATTTACACTACAGAAGGGTGACGGCTGATGCACTGATGCCGCCTTCACAAACATTTGAAGATGTGCAGCTAATAACGCTAACGACGCTAAGAAGCACTGGACGCTATTCACCCTCAGTGGTCGCCATCTTGGATGTGTGGCTTCCACCAACCAGTTTTCCAGTTTGTGCCAATGTTTATAGGGTTTAAAGGTGTAAACTTGTTTGCTGGAAACTGATTCTGCTCCTGCAAAGATCAGCCGGGCCAATCAGATCGTGTGGGCGGGGCTTAACGTGGTCACAGTGGAGTTGAATTTGTTTGGTTTCTGGTTCTGCCTTCTCAAAAGGAAAGATTTACTTCATACTTTTGGGTTTTGTTAGCTTAGCCGGTGCAATGTTAGCCTCTTCTTCTTCATTTCTTGCAAAGTGTAAAGCTAACCTGTCAATATTCATGGACTATGCACGTAAATACACAGCTTACTACAAGTACTAAATGTTTGCCTTTGATTCAACAAGTGAGAAAAACTGCAACCGATTCATAAAAACTCATAAAAACATATTTGCATTTGTCACTATTTCTTCCTGTTCATGGACTGATTATAACCGTTAGTTGCAGAGATACAGACGATGTGAAAGCGAGGTTTGCTGTCACAGAGCAGCGGGAGGATTCAGATCCACCGAGGAGAGGAGCTGAGATTATATCAATGAACCTCCTCGGCTTGGATCAGCTGACGGTGAAAGGAGGACATCCTTTACCTTTTGATCTGAGAAACGCTCCTTCTTAGAAATCCTCCTCGTAAAAAGCCCCCCTGAACACCGCCGTCTTTGATCAGACGAGCTACGCTCAGCGCCGCAAGACGAGGCAAAACACTGACACAGGGAAAAGTTAGGCAGGGAAAATACAGCGGGCAGAAAGAATTAGTCTCGTGATATATCTCTGAACTGATTCCAGCTGGAGGCTTCACAGAGCTCGTTCTGTTCAGGTCACACTCACTGACTGATTTAACCTTTATGTGTGAATTTATTTAGTTTAGTGTAACTTTAGTTTAAAGAGAATCTAGAAGCTGTGATCTAACAAAGTTAAATGAGGAAGTGAAGACCTGCAGCTTTATGTTCAATCTAGTTGCACCACTACAGCTAATATTAGGTCAGAGGCTAAGAAGCGCTACTATTACCTGGGAGGCTAGGAAGCTAGGAAGAACTAACATTAGCTGGGAGGCTAGGTAGTTAGGAAGAGGCACTATTAGCTGGGAGGCTAGGATGAACAACTACTAGCTGACAGGCTAGGAAGCTAGCAAAAAGCTACTAGTAGTTGGTAGGATAGAAAGCTAGGAAGAACTACTATTAACAGAGAGGCTAGGAAGAGAGATTATTAGCTGGGAGGCGACGAAGCTATGAATAGCTACCTACTTTTAGCTTTGAGACCTGGAAGAACTACTATTTGTTGTGGGTCTGGAAAGCTAGCAAAAGCCACTATTAGCTGGGAGGTTAGGAAGAGCTACTACTAGCTGACAGGCTAGGAAGCTAACAAAAAGCTATTATTAGTTGGTAGGATAGAAAGCCATGAGGACCTACTAGGAAACTAGGAAGATCTACTACTAGCTGGCAGGTTGAGAAGCTAGGAAGCTAGTTCAGAGGCCAGAAAGCTAGGAAGAGAGACTATTAGCTGGAATGTTCAGAAGCAATGAAGAGCTACAAACCCCCATACAGAGCTATCATCTCCTGAATCAGCTGATCGGTGCTAGCTACTATTAGCTGGGAGGTTAGTAAGCTAAGAGGAGCTACTATTAGCTGGGAGGCTAGGAAGCTAACAAAAAGCTAATATTAGCTGGGAGGCTAGGGAGCTGGGAATAGCTACCTACTATTAGCTTTGAGACCTGGAAGAGCTACTATTGGTTGGGAGTCTGGAAAGCTAGCACAAGCCACTATTAGCTGGGAGGTTAGTAAGAACTACTACTAGCTGACAGGCTAGGAAGAGCTACTATTAGCTGGCAGGCTAGGAAGCTAACAAAAAGCTATTATTAATTGGTAGGATAGAAAGCTATGAAGAACTACTATTAAATGAGAGGCTAGGAAACTAGGAAGAGCTACGACTAGCTGTCAGACTAGGAAGAGAGACTATTAGCTGTAATGTTCAGAAGCTAGGACAAGCTACTATTAGCTGGGAGGCTAAGGAGCTAAGAAGAGCTACAAACCACCGTACAGAGCTATAATCTCCAGAATCAGCTGATCGGTTGTTCATGTTGTTGTGGAAATATTTTTGGATTTGAACGTTCAGATGATGTAAAACTAAAAACACAGTTCAGCATTTTGTGTGACCATAGATCTCAGCTGGTCGTCGCCTGGTGTCATCACAAATAACTTGTTGTTATGAGGATTGATTAAGATCCTCTGGCTCAAAGCTCGTCTACAGCCACGTCAATCTGGAAGACACAACAACCATTCTGTGTCGTAAAGTTTGTCTGTTGGGAACTGATTATCTCAGCAGACGCGTCTCGTTCTTCTTCTTTGATTTTTGACAAATCTGACACGAGCCAACCGCCATTAAAACAGAAGAAGAAGAAGAAGAAGGTGTTGGTTTACTCTTCATTTCAGACCAAGCTGCAGGAAAAATAAATAATCCTAAAACTTTTTAGCGTAAACAGAGATGGGGAGAGACGGGGAAGCCGTTACCGTGACGACCAGGTTCAAGGTCAAGGGGGGAGGCGGAGTGAGCATCACTAAGGAATCCTTATCTCATCTCACCGTGTCTCTGTCCTGCAGGTGATCAGCTGCTTAGAGACGTAAAATAATAATTAAAATGATTCAAACTCAAAGCTGCAGGGTTTTATTTATTTATTTTCTTCCTCTTATCTCAGCTCAGTGTCCGTCTGTCTCTCGTCTCCAGCCCTGCTGCAGAGCTCCTTCCTCTTCTTCTATCATTTGCATTTTCTCATTAAACCCCTTCCTCTTGTCAGGAGGAGGAGGAGGAGGAGGAGGAGGAGGAGGAGGAGGAGGAGGAGGAGGTGTGACACGCCGTTGGTTGGGGAGGCGGCCCGGGCCGGCGGGACGGCATCCTGAGCACGCTCACTTTTGAAAACCGGGAGCGCACAAATTCTGTATTGTCAGCATGATAATCCACCCTGCTACCTTTACCGCCGGCCCTTCCTCCTCCTCCTCCTCCTCCTCCTCCTCCTCTCCCCACCCATGCCTGGCTGAGAGAGAAAGCGGCAACGACGGCGGCGGCGGCCACCTCCTGTGTATACATTACAAACACCACCTCCTGCGTCGGCCAATCAGGAGCCGGAGGACGGGAGGCAGACTTGGAAAGCACATAGTTACAACGGCAGATCTATAGGTTTGGCTCTCAGCAGGAGGAAGAGGAGGAAGAGGAAGAAGAGGAGGAGGAGGTGGTGGTTTTATCTGGCGGTCATTTTTACAACGCAGGGCATCCCCCCCCCCATCACACACACACACACACACACACACACACACACACACACACACACACACACACATCACTACGAGGCCAAACACTCCAATCAGAAAAAAAAGGTGTGTCACAGAGAATGATTTCTGAATGAAGCCGTGAAACGTTTGCATCGTCTGATAAAGGTCAGGACAACACCTGCTTCTTTTTTTTTTTTGCATGAAACGAGAATGAATGAAAAGGTCATGATGGTAACCATGGCGCCGGAGAGGAGGAAAGAAGAGGAGGAAGAGGAGGAGGAGGAGGAGGAGGAGGAGGAGGGCTGGCCTCACGGTCACCACTGTTTGAGGAGTTTGTCAGAATCACCTGGTTCTATCAGGTGCTGCAGTCACAGTCTCAGAGGAATACAAATACCACACACACACACACACACACACACACACACACACACACACACACTCTGAAAGGATGAAGAGCATCCTCCTCATCCTCCTCCTCTTCCTCCTCGGGGCGCCATGCAGCACTCAGGATGAACCCAGAAAATCCTGACGTCTCACGGTGAGAGGTGTCAGCTCCAAACACACCCTGCACACACACGCACGCACGTGCACACGCCCCGCCGGTGCACGGGCACGAGCACAGATGAGTGAGTGAGGAAGGAGGGAGCGCGCATGCAGGAAGGAAGACAGGTGTGTGTGTGTGTGTGTGTGTGTGTGTGTGGTTTTAAAATAAATGATTTCTTACCTTTGACTTGACTCTCGTACTCGGCGAGGATTTCTTTGTCCTTCTTGCTCTTGTTGGAGTTTGACATGTTTTTCTTTTACAGGTAGACAGGTGAATGATTTATATAAAAAAAAATTAAAAAAAAAATTAAATCAAAATAAATTAATTCCTCGGGTTTTTTTTTTGTCTTTTATTTTATTTCCCTCCGTGTGCGCAGCCCGAGGCTTCACCCGCGAACACGCTCCTTAGATCCATCCAGTGCCGCAACAACACAGCCAGCAGTGGCCCCGCACCTCCACGCTGAGGAGGAAGAGGAGGAGGAGGAGGAGGAGGAGGAGGAGGAGGAGGAATCACGCACACTCAGAGAGGAATTACACACTCGTGACCGCTGCTGCCGCTGCCGCCGCGTGGATCCGCATCAAAAAATAAATAAATAAATAAATAAATTACCTTCAGCGTGCTCCACCGCGTGCGAAAATAAAATCACACCGGCGCGCGTGCACATGCATGCACCGGTCTGCAGGAGGAGGAGGACGAGGAGGAGGAGGGCGGGAAGGAGGAGCGGGCACACGCCCACTAGGTAGAAACACGCGTTGGACCACACATGCACACGCAAACTTACGCACCCATGTACGCACGAGGAGGAGGAGGATGAGGATGAGGAAGGTGTTTGATGTGACGGCGCCTTCACCCCGACATCACCTTTCACGGCGCGCGCAGACAGCCCCGTGCGTCCTGCCCTCCTCGTGCAGATTATTCAAATATCGGCGAAACAGAAAAGCCGGTGAGAAAATGGGTGTGTCCGCGAGGGAGGGAGGGGCCAGGGGGGCTAGGGGGCGGGGCTAGATGCATGATTGACAGCTGAGGAGGCAAGTGAGTAACCACGGAAGAAAATAAAACTAAGGTGAAATTAAATTTAAATCAGTTATTAAATGATTAAGACAGATGTGGTTATTAGAGGTCATTCTGCCATTTCATTAGGTACACCTGTGAATGTATTCTAATGTAGAACAGTTCTGATCTAACTTCTGATGTTCACTGATGTATTAGTGTGTCTACACCTCCAGCCAATCAGAGCCATCATCAGATGACGTGCATGACTTCTGTTACTCTTCCACCTATCACTACATTAAGCCCCGCCCCCCTAGCAGATCTGTTTTGTGCAGGAGCAGAATCAGTCCCCAAACGGAGAGACTCCAGACCAGACACAGTTTGTGGGCGGGGCTAGTTTGATGCAGAGATCAGTCCAGTTTGACACAGACTCCATCCTCCTCCTCCTCCTCAACGATCATCCAGGTGAATCACCACCTTTCTGACGCCGTCTCAACATCAACTGAACAATCCTGAGAGTACCTAATGTTTTGGCAGCTTTGGAGTTTCTCTCTGAGCAGCAGAAACCTGCACAGCTTCATTTTAAACCATGATTAATGGATGTTTGTCTCCACCTAGAGGCCAAATCAGACGATTCAACATCTGTTTTTATTGTATAGTCAGTTCTGTGCAGAGTTTCCCAACTCGTGGGTTCAGTCCCGTCTGAAAGGTCACCAGATAAATCTTAGGGGTCAAAAGGTTTTAATTAATCTGTGCACGTTTGGGGCCACGTTCCTTCATTTAAGTGTAATGTAGAGAAATAAAATAAAATAAAAATATAAACTGTAAGACTCAAGTGATGCCTTAGAGGGGCTGTAGTTGTATATGTACATAGATTTACAGTATTTATCAGCTGCATGAATAAAGTGCAGTGATGTTTTAGTCCAGTTAAGGCTCAGAGTTGAGCAGGCGGATGACGTGTGGATAGAAACTCTTCTTCAGCGTCTCCGTCTTCGTCCTCAGGCATCGGAAACGCCGTCCTGATGGCAGCAGAGAGAAGAGAGAGTGTCCGGGGTGACTGGGCTGTTTCAGGATCTTCTTGACCTTTAACCTGCAACGTTTGGTGTAAATGTCCTGCAGGTTGGGGAGGGGGGTTCTGATGGCCAGGAAGTCCTGCCTCATCCAGGTGGTGATGCTCTGGATGGTGCAGGCCGACCGTCCAAACACATGCTGGTTAGGTTTTAAACTGGGCGTAGACTGGACTCTTGTCCAGGCTGGACCCCACCTATAGACTCCAGACCCCCCCACAGCCCTTCACAGGACGTTTGACTACAGCCTGTGTTGGGTTGTCTGCATGTTTTCACCAGTAGGTGGCAGCAGAGCGTTAACTATCTGAGTGCAGGAAGTTTCTGTGCAGATATCTGGAATATCTTTGTTCTAGTTTTATGTCTCATTTGACGACTTTCTGCCTCTTTGCTCATTTTGCATTTGTGTCTTTTGTGGTTGTCTTTGTTGGTTTCTTTGTTTTGCATCTGTTTGTGGTTATGTCGTGTGTCTCTGGCCGTTTTGCATCAGCGATTTCCTTTTTTTGTGGACACCTTGTGATTGTTTTGCATCTTTTTGTTTATTTTCTGTGTATTTGATGGATTATTTTTGTGTTTCTGGACATTTTTTGTTGTTTCTCATTCATCATTTCTTTAGTTTTTCATCTTTTTGTGATCGTTTTCTGTCTTTTATGGATAAAAAAGGTCACTTCTGTTTGTGGCTGTGCTGCATCATCTTGCTTTACGTTTTGTGTCATTTTTCTTTCATGATTTCTTTAGTTTCGCATCTTTTTGTTATTGTTTTGCGTCTTTGTGCGTCTGTCTTCTCCTTACGGTTGTTTTGCTTCCATTTATGATCATTTTATGAAGATATTTGTTGATTTCTGTGACTCTTTGTTCTCTTTGCATTAGTGATTTCTGTATATTGTGATTGTTTTTTCCTCATTCCATTCGTCTCTTTGTGGTTTTTCCTGTTCCAGTTGTCTTGTTGTCCCTTCCAGGTCGATCCCCTCTGGATCCACCCCTGATAAACACATCTCCCCAAATGTCGAACCATTCCCGTAATGAGCTTAAAACTGCTTCCTGATTTTGTGGCGGTCCTCCTTTAAGTAGACCGGCTGATCGTATCTCGGCCCCGACTCTTTGTGCCTCTAATGTATGGGATGTTATCTATAAGTCATGTTGTGATGCCTTCTCTTAATGGCTCTGTTGTTCGGTGCTTATCTGTGCTGGGCAGAAAAACAACCAGTCTGCAGACCTCAAACACGACGTTCAGGGTCTCAAAAGGACAGGAACCAAACTCTTCTTCTTCTCTTTCTGACGACCTTGAGCTTCAGCTTTCACCATATCTGGATAACTTAACCGTCTGCAGATACCAAAGCTTTTCCTTTATTCGACTGGAATTTATCGTTGCGCTTCCTTGAAGTCTTTTGCCAAAATGTACACATATATTCTACCAGGTCACGTTCCTCTCTAACATCTGCTCCTTTATTTATTTAAATCACGGTTAGGTCCATATATGCTCTGACACGTTCTCAAAGGGCAGACGATCAGATTTAAACTTCACATCCAAGTTAGAGGAGGAATGCAGGAAATCAGAATGTAATGTGAGATATTCATTATTTCTGTACGTGGGTTAAGAAGGAGGACGCTCTAGAGTCGTCTCCTAACGTGGCATTTAGACTCTGACACACTTAAAACCGCTCTAAAAGTTAAACAGGCCACGATTAGGCTGCAGAAATGAAACCAATCCGGGCTTGTGAGGAACTCTACAGACGGACGTCCTGATCGGTATCGGGGGCTCAAACTACGTCCCTTTAGCATCAAAGCTTCTTCTTCTTCTGTTTTAGTGGCGACCGCCTAGCGTCAAAGCTGCCGAACTTTAACTTTGACAGAAAGATTTATTGGACTGAATATAGTCTTTACAAAGCTTCAGAGGAAGAACTTCAGGATGTTTAAGATCAGATCAAGACTTTACGTTAAAGGGGATCAGATCGGGACATCCCTGCACTCCTAGTGGCCATCAGTGGTAGTGCATGTTAAACCACTGCTGCATCAGATTCACTTTACTACTTTAGAGTATTTTCGGATGTTTAATACGACCTTTCTTCATGCTAGCGGCTTGTGGCGTAAGATCTACATCGTCAAAGATTGCAAGACGTGGAGGCTGAAGTTGTGAAAGAGGAAATACTAGCTACCCTCTCCACACTACGTTAACTTTAAAATTTATTGGACTGAATCCAGTCCACTCTAGGAGAAGACAATAAAGACAAGGACAGACTTTAGGAAGACACAGGAGACCAACTCTAGGACATTTAGGATCAGATCAGGACTCGGTATTAAAGGGGATCAGATCGGGACATCCCTGCACTCCTAGTGGTCATCAGTGGTATTGCACGTTAAGCCACTGCTGCATCAGATTCACTTTTCTACTTTAGATTCTTAGGAGAGCTAGGAGGGTCCATCAGTAAAGTTGTCGCTTGACTAGAATAAAGTTTCAGATGTTTAATACGACCTTTCTCACGCTAGATTTACATCGTCAAAGATTGGGAGACGGACGTGGAAGTCGAAGGTACGAGTTACCTTCTCCACACTACGTTAACTTTAAGATTTATTGGACTGAATCCAGTCTATCCAAAAAAGGTTTTAAAAAGGCTTGCAGAATTTTTAGAGAAGACGTTTCATCTGAGTAGCTTCGTCTTCAGCTTCTGTTGTGTAAACAGAAACGGAAGCAGCTAATTTCCTTTAACGGTTTGGTACTTACTGGTTTCAGTTTCCTATTTAAACCTCAAACATCCCATCAGTCCCTGAGAACTGAAGAAGCTACTCGTCTTCTCAAAAACTCTACAAGCTCAGTTGCCTTTTTAAAAAACACTTGTATGGTTGTATCATGACCTGGATGACTGAGAACCTTCAGACACTGAATCGAGTCGACTCTAATAGAAGCTAAAAAGAAGAAGAATATCATTTTTAGCATTTTTGCTTTAACTCTCGACATTTGTTCTTTTTTTAAAAGCTTAACTTCCTTACAGGTCTTTGCAGCTAAACTTCTCCTCATTTCCCTTTTCCTCTCCACAAACCTGCTGACGTTTCCCATGTCTCCCTCGCGGTCCCTTTTCTCGGCCTTTGACCCGGTGACTTAAGTCCATTCGTCGTCTCTTATCTCAGAGTTCTGACTTTGAGATAACCTCTTCAAGCGCCGGTTCCCTCTGGTCCTGCCCCAAAGATGAGGCGAAAGTTTTTAACCGGTTGTTTTGAGCCCGAGCGCGGAGGGAACATCGTCCCTCGGAGGCTGCAGAAGAAGACGGAGAGATGTGGAGGATGAACTTTAGAGGGGAACTCGTATATTATCTTGTTTGTACAGTGGGAGCTCCGAGCCATGAGCCTTGAACAGAGATCGTCAGGTTTGTTAAAAATGCAAAAACAAAATCCCTCCAGCTCAACACAGCAGTCAGATGTGACTACAGGCACATCTCTGGTTAGATGAAGCACAAATATAAAACATGGTTATGTTTCATAACAGAATCCACAAGAGAAAATCCTTAATACGACATAGGAACAACAACGGCCACAACATTAGGTACGCTAGTGGAAATGAATGCCTTCTAACAAAACAATAACGCTGCTGTAAATGCCTCCTTCATGACTGTTTTAACTGAAGCAGCATGGAGCAGGATGTGACATCATAATGACTGACAGTTGCCATTGACAACCGCATCCCGTTTCTATAGCGTCAAATAAGTAAAACTTCTACGAAAAATGGAACACGTCATCAAACGTCAGGGGAACCACCACGGAATAGGATTAAAGTCCCACCCACTTATATTTGAAGGGGGCGGGGCTTATGTGAGCTATACTGCAGCCAGCCACCAGGGGGAGCTCCACACACTTTGGCTTCACCTTTAAAAGCAGCTGTCAGGACGTCCTCTTTCCTACGATCAGTGTTGATCCTCAAACTTTAAATAATATCCAAAGACACAAAATCTTAAAGTGTAAAGTTCTGAGCTGTTAATTCACCTGCAGCTAACAACACACTGTTCGTATCATTTCCACACGAAGCCGTTTTAGATTACTATACATTCCTCGTGCCGGCCTCGCTGTCTAGACTCCTCCATGAAAGGGGAGAAAGAAGAACAACTCCGTCTTCTTCTAAACAGAAAAATAAAAACAGCCCCGATTAATCGCTCGGCTCCAAATTACAGCCGAAATATAAAAACACATTCCTCCTGGTGAAAATGGCCGTCTGGTGTCGATTAGGAGGGTAAAACAGAGGCAGGCTCCGCGGGAGGTTTTTGGAGAAACGTTTACTTTGTGAAGGAAAACAGAGCGACGCCGTGGAAATATCCACTTTATTTCAGATGAGTGGCAACATCAGCCGCTATTGGTGGAGTCCAAAGCTCTCGAAGCTCATGTATAAACAATAAAATCCATCCAAGTGTGAGACCGAGCCAAATATAATTTCATTGAGAAAGCAAAACGTTTCTTTTTTTATCCAAGAAAATATGCTGATAGCGTTAAAGACAAATGAACTTACCTGTAAATGATTCCTCAATGACACCCAGATGTTTCCTGAAGCTCAGTGTTGCCGTCTCCGGCCGTCGCCATCTTGTTTAAAAAAAGCGGAGCTAATGCCAAAGACGGCTAGCAACCTGCGAGGACACCCACCTGTCACTCAAAGAAGCCACGCCCCTTAATAATTATGCGTAAATCTATGTCATGAATGGAGAAACTAGCTTTAGAGGCCAAATTTGTTTTAGTACCAGGATGTAAACAGGTTTCTGCTTGGATACAGCGCAGTCGCTCATGCTAGCTGCTAATTCCTCCCCAGTGGCCACTTGTGGTATTACAACAAACACATCCACGACTTTTAAAACTTTTACCCACAGACCTAATGTTTGCAAACTGTTCTCACATTTATATATTCTAATCATGTGCTTATGTTTGAGCTTATAAAATGTCCTAAGATTTGAAATTATACATTAAACACCTGCGATCAATTAATAACGATAAATTTAAACAGATGAGCTCTATAAGAAAATCTTTTCATACAGTTGTCATGACTTGAGAAAGTAGCTATAGAGGCCAGAACGTGTTTATTAATGTTGTAAAGTTTGACATTTTAACACAGTTTTGGGGCCCACCCTCTAGTGGCCATTAGAGGAACTGCATCATTTCTACTCTGGATAAAAGTTTCCTCCTCTTGTTCAGTAGATTGATATGTTGGAGCCGTTGTTCTGCCGTTAATAAGAAGCAGAAGTTCAGCCTCACAGGTGGTGTTAGGTTTGATTTAGTAGACAGAGCAATCACTTATTCTCTTCTAGGAAATGATTTAGATTCTTTGGGAACCCTAAAATAAAGAAGCCTTTTATTTGTCTTTCTTTGAACCGTCTGTGAGTTCTTAGCGGCCTCCGTCCGGGCTGGTGATTTACAAGCTGAGGTGGCTAAATATGCACACTCACACATCGCTCTCCCACCGGGGTTTAGGCCGAGAAAGCCTCTGAATAGTGATTAGACGTTTAATGTCTGCTTTGAAAGAGCTGCAGGGATTTCTTTGACGGATCAGCTCGGATTCTCATAACCCCCCCCCCCCGACTAACGCTCGCAGATAACGCGATCTGACATGATCCATGTTTGATCCCCGTTTTATTACAATCGCTCTCTTTGTGTGTGTGTTAGCCGCTGGACGCAAGTAGCCTCAGGGAAAAGGTTTGATTCCAGACTCTACAGAGCAGAGATTGAGACCGAGTGTAGCATGAAGGAAAAGTTCAGCAGGTTGCATTCAGTTTCTAGGTAAATAAGAAACTGTTCTACCACAAAAAGCAGTTAGCTTAGCTTAGCTTAGCAAAAAGATGGGCATCAGTGCATAAGTACAACACACTAGTGGAAATGAATCCCTTCTAAAACAACAACCCAGCTCTAAATGCCTAATTCATGACTGTTTTAATGTTCATGATGTTAAAACAGCATGGAGCAGGATGTGACGTCATGATGATTGACAGTTGCCATTGACAACCACATCCCATTTTCTATAGCGTCAAATAATTAAATTTAAACTTCTACAAAAAATGGAACACGTCATCAAATATCAGCATTAGCATTAGCAATGACCTAAAACGACGGAAACCAGACTAAGTCCCACCCACTTACATGGAGGGGGCGGGGCTTATACGAGCCTATACTCCAACTAGCCACCAGGGGGAGCTCTACATACCTTGGCTTCACCTTTAAAAGAGCTGTCAGGACGTCCCCTGTTAATCCTAAAAACTTGTGTACACTAGTGAACACAATGAATGCACCTTTCATGAAGGTTATGGTGTTAGCTTAGCTTAGCCTTGTGCTAAGTGTCTCCTGGCTGTTGTATCTCAGCTAATGGACGCATACGACTGTTGTTTTCAGTTTCACCGTGAACCTTTCGGTAAGGCTTCTGCGACGTAGTTACAAACATTTGTACGACTCGTCTTCGGGGGAAATTTCGGCGAAAGTTTCAGTCGTTGTTGTTGAAAGTGAAGCAGGAAGTAGAAACAAAAACTACGAACACATCGCAGACTAGTGTTTGGGTGGCGTTGTCACAGAGACAAATATAAATAGCTAGCATCTAAGCTAAGTCCCACAGCACCTTTAATGAACAACCTGCAGATTCGTTTCAGTAGCAGAACAAGCATCTTCCTCGTCGTAGCTCTTTCTGTCGGCTCCTCTTCACATTTCTGCTTCGTGTATCTGATTCATCCGTATTATTCATCATGTCCTCTGCACAAACAAGCCTGGGAGATTATTGCAGCTGCACTCAAACAAACACAACTCGAATGGATTTAGCCGGCGGTGGCGGCGAGAGCGTCCTGACCAGGCGAACGCACACACAAACACAGCCAGGGTCAAGGCCGGCGGCGGCGTTTTTTTTTTTTTATCAGTGCGTGGGAGGCGCATTATCTTATCAGTCAGGAGCCGCACCGCCGCAGGCTTCATACGTAAACGCACAATTAGAGTCAATTATCAGCGCACGAGCTTAAAGACACACAACGTATAGGTTTTAGAAGCTGGAGCCACGTGAGGCAAGAAACCGACGTGGTGGCAACGGAGCCGTCATGTTGGAATAATCAGTTTTGCTGGAAATTAAAATCACATTATCTGTTTCTCCGTCTGTGAGATGATGTGTTTTGCACCTCGGGGGCCACCAGACGGGCCCCTGTCTCTGGAGAAGCGAAGGATGAGACGGATGAAAACGTCAATGGGAAGCAACCTAAAGGCGAACAAGGGCTTTTTGTCTTTCAGCTGAATCCGACGCTACGCCGTCGAGGTTTCTCTTTTCCAGCTGGACGTCCTTCTGAAGCCTCCTTCTTCATCGTTCCAGGACGAACTTTACGAGCGCTGATGAATCGGTTACGACCGCGGCGGCGCTCACATACAGACGCCTCTGTGACATGTTCTGCTGCTGCTGCTGATTATAATCAGACTTTCAGGACTTTCTGCTGCTAAATCATTGATCAGCTGTTTAACTGTTGTTTTTAATGTGTACTGTGGTACCTCACTGAAAGACCACAGTACGTCAGGATGAAGGACATCACGTCTGACACTGTGGTCAGCAGCAACCCAACCAACCCCAGACCAGATCTGATAGGAGCAGAGGAGGTGGACGTGCAGACCAATATCTTGGGCTGTGGCTGGAAGAGCAACACGGGGCAGCTGAACAAGAAGGAGGAGAGAAGGATGTTCTTCCTGTCCATCCATCCATCCATCCTTCCGTCCATCCATCCTTCCGTCCATCTGTCCATCCGTCCATCCATCTGTCCATCCATCCATCCGTCCTTCCTTCCATCCGTCCATCCATCCGTCCATCCATCCGTCCATCCTTCCGTCCATCCGTCCATCCATCCGCTCTCCCCTCAAAACATTAGGAACACCAGTGAACACATTCCTGCTCTAAATCTCGTCTCCATGGAGATTCTGTTATTCACCGTTGGTTTCCAACAACCCAGACGTCCCGATGACATGTCCTACAGCTGCTGATTATAATCACAGTCTTTCATTATTGACTTTCTGCCAAACAAAATGAAATCCAGCGTCTCTTTTTCTTCATGTCTCAGCTCGATTGAATCAATTTACATCTTTGCTGCTTTTAACTAAACTTTTTTTTTGCTCCATCTTTGTGCTCCACCAACCTGCCACAAATCTGTCCGTCTCTTCAGCTGCTAAACTTTCCAACTGTCCAGCTGTCTGAGTTTAAATATTTACATACACTCGCCCGCCAAAACATTAGGTACACCAGTGAATACATTCCTGCCCTGAGTCTCGTCTCCGTGAAGCTTCTGGTATTCAGCGTCGGTTTCCAATAACCGAGACGTCCCGATGACATGTTTTGCTGCTGATTGTAATCACAGTCTTTCATTATTGACTTTCCGCCAAAGAAACTGAATCCACTGTTTGTTTCTGTTTGGGTTTTCCCTTCATATCCCAGCAGCAGAGCTCAACGAATCAACGATGCTGTTTAGACTCAATGAAGTCAGGACAACGGGACGGTCCAGCTCTGAGGACACGGCTTGGGTCTTTATGTCTGATAAAAAATAAGTATTTTAGATGAATTTCTGGACAAACAGCAGCAGAGATCTCACCTGCACAAAGTCGATAAGACGACAACAGAGAGAGATTCAGAATAATTAGAATGAGACACAAAATACAGCTGCAGGGCGACTGTGAATGGAAGGTTTTAATGAGGCTAAATTACAGTGATTAGACTTTAAGTGGATGCAAAACGCTCAAAACAACAAAAAACAAAGTGACGGCACCAAAGAAACCAGAGCAAAGACGCAGGGAGACGCAAAACGAGTGCAATCGCTGGAGAAATGAGCACGAAGGTGACGAAGGCGCAGAATTAAAATGATAAAAACACTAAAATAAGAGATAAAACTACCACACGGAGACAGAATTACTATAAAACGATGCCGAAAGAGAACAGGAGGGGATGCAATGTGAATTAAAAGGAGCATAAAGATGATAGATACACAGAAACAGAGACGGAAAATATTAAAAAAGTGCTGCTGAACGACAATAACAAGAGGGAAAATGACGCCAAAGACGACAAATCCACACAGAACACAACTACAACATACACAAAACTACAAAAAAGGACACACACCGACTACAAGAAGACACAAATAAACTGCAGATGTACACAAGCGACTAAAATCAGAGGTGGTTTGATCCCAAATATACACAAAACAACGACAGAAAGACATTAAATGACACAATGGTGACACAAAACTACCAAAAAGAGACCAAATGGCGTCAAAGCGTCTTCAGTTGGAGACAAAATGATAATAATCTGAAGTAAAAGACGACAAATACGCAAATACCAACCACAGAAACACAAAAAAACCCTACGACTGTCCTTGGTCCGGTGCTGGAGGCGGTTCTGTTCTGTTCTGGTTCCAGGGTTCCTCGGTCTATCTCTTCACATCATACCGTGCTGGTGTTTGTCTTCCAGGTGAGAGGCTTTCCTCTGACTCCTTATCACGTCTCCATCTTTATTGACTCGGATTCCCTGGAGATTTTACTTCCTGCCGGATTTACCGTCCTCTAAACGTTTTCAGGCCGGCGAGAACAGAACAGGCCTGAGATAAACCCCGTACGTTTTAAGGATAGTTTTTCTTTTACATTTCACATATTAAAGAGGTGAAGACGGCGTAAGAGGACAATTTAGAGACGATCAGGAATTTCACAGGAATCCGTGTGGTAGTTCTGGAGATGTTTCTCTCTTGAAGCACACGTCCAGTCCAGGAATGTTAATCCTCCTGTCGATGTGTGTCATCACAGTTGTGTTTATTTTGTTTTCCTGAGTGTGACCTGATTCCAGGAGACTTCTTCCTGACCTGGAAACCCGTGAGGGCCGTGAGGGCCGTGGATGGGTTTAGCTGATTTCACACTGACAAGCTGGCGCTGCCCTGTGTAATCCCTGCTCTGGGAATACTGGAATGTAGGAAGAGGAGCTGAGGAGGAGGAGGAGGAGGAGGAGGAGGAGAAGGAGGAGGAGGAGGAGGAGGAGGAGGAGGAGGCCTGTCAGTCATTCATCCTGAACTGATTCTACTTTAACGCAGATATGTTACAAAACACCAGGATCCAGACCCCCAACACGGCTGGACAGGAAATGACTCAAAGCTTCAGCGGATATTAGTTCATGACTTATTACTATAAATCCTGAAAGTAGACGAAGAGAACCCAACCAAACACATGAAACAGAAATATTATAGTTGTGCAGAGAACCCGTGTTATCAGTATCTGCTGTAGCTAAACGTTTCCAGTAACTGCTGATCTGTTTTAGCTTCATAGCTTCAGTTCTGAGATGTTGGTGGGTTTCCTCACATCAACTGCTGCTTCAGGTCCAACAACAACATTTCTCTTGGATTAAGGTCAGGACTTTGACTTGGCCGTTCCTAAACATTCATCTTGTTCTTCTTTAACCGTTCTCTTGTAGAACCACTTGTGTTCTTGGTTCTGGTTGTCTTTCTGCATGAATCAGAAACCACCTGGTATGGTCTCTATGGAACCTGACCTAACCGCCAGGGAACCAGAACTAGCTTGGAACTGTCTCAAAGGAACCAGAACTTCAAGTTTGGAATTGCCTCAAGGTAACTAAAACTTCAACCCAGGGAATCAGATCTAACCTGGAAGGGCTTCGAGGGAACCGGACCTAACCCCTATGGAACCATAACTAGCATGGAAGGACATTTAGGGAACCAGAGCAAGCTTGGAACGGTCTCAAAGGAACCTGAACTAATTCAGAATTGCTTCTAGGGAACTAAAACGTCAACCAGGGAACCAGAACTAGCCTGCTAGGGCTTCTAGGGAACCATAACTAGCACAGAAGGACATTTAGGGAACCAGAGCTAGCTTGGAAGGGTCTCAAAGGAACCTGAACTAATTTAGAATTGCTTCTAGGGAACTAAAACTTCAACAAAGGGAACCAGAACTAGTCTGGAATGGCCTCTAGGGAACCATAACTAGCACAGAAGGGCATTTAGGGAAGCAAAACTAAATTCTAAGGAATCAGGACTAGCCTAAAATGGTTGCCAGGGAATCAGAACCCACCAGGAAGGGGCTTTAGGGAACCAGAACTACCCAGGTATGGCCTCTATGGAACCAGACCTAACCTCTAGGGAACCAGAACTAGCTTGGACTGGCCTTTAGGGAGATAAAACTAGCTTCTAAGGAACCAGGACTAGTCTAAAAAGGCCACGAGGGAACCAGAACCAACCTGGAAGCAGACCTAGCTTGGAAGGGCCACTAGGGAACCAGAACTATAAGGCTTCTCTTTAAAGTGCAACCTTGCTGAGTTGGTATCAATCTGTCACTTTCACTAACATGAACAGGAAACATTTTCCCAGTCGGTTTTGGATTCTGTCCAGTGAACTGTGGGTCATGTTGTTAATGTACATGTTTGCGTGTGATATATTTATGTTCTCGTTGGTTTTTGTTGTTTTGCTGCATGACCCAGTTTCTCTTCACATTCAGCTCATGGACAGATGTCCTGACATTTTCTTTTAGAGTTCATTGGTCCATCAATGAGGACAAGGCGTCCTGGTCCAGATGCAGCAGAACAGGCCCAAACCAGGACATTAGCTTCACCTCCATGTTTGATGGAGGGATGAGGTTCTGATGCTTCATCTCATTTAAACCAAACTATTCTACTTTGGTCTCATCTGTCCACTAAACATTGTCCCAGTAGTCTTCTGTCTTGTCCACATGATGTTTAGAAATGTTCTTCTTGGAGAGCAGTGTCTTTGTCCATCACACCATGGTTGTTCAGTGGATTCATCAACATTACCATCAGCCAATGAGAGAGAGGCCTTTTAGATGAAGCCGGCAGTTGTTTTCACCGTGAAACTTTTTTAATTAAAACCATTAATAATGAATCAATGAAACTAGGGGCAAATATTAGATTGATTAATGTCATTATAATAATTTTTTCATCTCAGTATTTGACGTTTTTAACCATAAAAATTATCCCATTCGGTTCTCCGACCAACAATGTTCCTGTTTCGCTTGTCTAGACCAGATCAGTTCAGACTGTCATTTATTTCACTGTTGTTTTATCTCTGGATTTCTTGTCCATGTTCCCTTCCAGCCACGTGTTCCCTGCTTCTTTTTCTTTTCATTTATTGACACTGATTCATCATTTGAATTTCATTGTAGGGCGGGACTAAAAAATAGCTCTGAACATAACTCTACAACCAATCAGAGCAATGAATTATGTCACATACTAAAACCTTTATCAGTGTTTACTGTGTTTACGGAACCAGACCTAACCACTAGGGAACCATAACTAGAATGGAGGGGCCTTTAGGGAACCAGAACTAACCTGGAAGGGCTTCGAAGGAACTAGACCTAAACACTAGGGAACCATAACTAGCTTGGAAGGACATTTAGGGAACCAGAGCTAGCTCTCAAAGGAACCTAAACTAATTCAGAATTTCTTCTAGGGAACTAAAACTTCAACCCAGGGAACCAGAACTAGCCTGGAAGGGCCTCTAGGGAACCATAACTAGCACAGAAGGGCATTTAGGGAAGCAAAACTAGCTTCTAAGGAATCAGGACTAGCCTAAAAAGGTCGCCAGGGAATCAGAACCCACCTGGAAGGGCCTCTATGGAACCAGACCTAACCTCTAGGGAACCTGAACTAGCTTGAACTGGCCTTTAGGGAGATAAAACTAGCTTCTAAGGAACCAGGACAAGTCTAAAAAGGCCACCAGGGAACCAGAACCGACTTGGAAGCAGACCTAGCTTGGAAGGGCCACTAGGGAAACAGAACTATAAGGCTCCTCTTTAAAGTGCAACCTTGCTGAGTTGGTATCAATCTGTCACTTTCACTAACATGAACAGGAAACATTTTCCCAGTCGGTCTTGGATTCTGTCCAGTGAACTGTGGGTCATGTTGTTAATGTACATGTTTGCGTGTGATATGATTATGTTTATGATATAAAAACCAGCGCATTAAAGCAGGACTGTGGTATGGGATGTTTACATGTGGAGCATCAGGGGGTCGAAGGGGTCAGGGGTCACGGGGACACATCCTGTGCTTCATATACGTCCAACTTCTCTCCCACCCGATCATTGTAACCCAGTCGCTCTCTGGTTAACTTTAACCCCATCTTATTATTAGCTTTTCCCACCTGGGTGATGTCTTCTCCCCCAAGAGGAGCAGAGTTTAAAGACCGGATTCATTTGTCGTCCTCAAAGATTTATGGATGTATATGTCGAGCTCACGGGCCATCTGGGAGCATTGGTGGTTCGTGAGAAATGTTGACAATCACTGGGAACTGACACACTTCTTCCAAGGCCTGAGCTTAGTTACATCCTGTCTTCAATGGAGGGCAAAATAACTTTAGGACATATTTGTGTAAACAGTGGATAAAGAAATCGAGGAATTTGGGTCAAAAATCACCCTCGGCCTCAGAGTTTAACTCGGAAACACAAAAGACTGTCACTCACATCCTTGAATCTGCCCAGAGATCAGAGAGGAAGAGATGCTGCAGAGCGTCCACAGCTTCCTTCAGTCATCACATTCATCCACTGCAAAGAACTAATTCAGTCAAAATGTCAGAAAAATACGAGTGAAAAAGAGAAAACTGGTACTTACTCTAACAGCGCAGAGATTATTTATATAATCTTTCTTTTATTTGCTTCCCATAGAGGCCTGCGTGCTTCCACCAGATTTACTTTGAGCCGGTAGAACAAAGTCGGAGGACGATCACGACCGGAGAGAGTTTGGAAACTCTGCAGGTAATTGCGTCTCTAATTATTTCTGGAGTGGAGAGTGAAAAATTATCCACAATAGCTCTCCAGCTGGCATTGAAATGATTGATTGGACTCCCCTGCAGATATAATTCAAGTCCAAATGGAGTCTTGTTTCCATCATCAAAAATGAACCAAACGTAGTGTATTAATGCTAAAAGCTGCTTTTACTCAAGGAATTAATCCAAACATGTTAATAAATCATTCACCGAGGACAAAACAACAACACACTCACTAAAACCTGCAGCTCGTTCACATTTACTGACATATTTCACACTAACATGGAAAAGTTTAAGAATAAAAAGCAGATCTCACTTTCTTCAGCATCCGTTCAGACAAACTCAGTGAACCTCAGTCTGAAACGTACTTAAAGTCCAGCACAACCTCTCCCTGCATCCCCTGCCTCCTCTCTGTTTCCCTAAATCTAATTGTCACGGTGTTAATTAACCCCCGGCTCATTATTATCAGTCCTCCACGCGCTGATTTTAATTTGATTTGCTCAGGACAGAGCTGGTGCATCAGGCAGGTTGACAAATTAGTATTAGTATAGTAAGATGTACAGGGCTCATGGTCTGCAGCTGCAAAATACATAAAGCAAGAAAAGACGCTTAAAACAAGGAGACGTGAAGATGTTAAAAGAGACAAAGACACATAAAACAACCTGAAAAAGGCACAAGACAAATACAAACTAGTTAAAAAAAGACTAAAAATGAAGACAAATAAACAACGACTGCATTAAACCCAAAACGAAAATAAAAGCAAATAACAACCAAACGCAAAACAACCACAAAAAGACACAAGAAACCAACAACTAGTTAAAAAAACAAGTTAAATGAGACATAAAACAACTCAAACTAGATGCAAAAAGACAGAAAAGACTAAAAACAATCACAAATAGAAACAAAACAACTACAAAGACACGCCAAATACAGATTAAAGCTAGCAACATGAGACAGAAAACAACTCAAACAACATGCAAAAAGACAGAAAAGACAATAAAGACTCAAAATGATCACAAAGTAAATATAAAACAACACAATCAGATTAAAAACTAAGACGTGAAAAAGTACAAAACAACCACAAAGAGACACAAAACAACTACAGAAAGAGATAAAAGTCCTTAAATGGACACAAAACATCAACAAAAAGACACAAGACAAGCAAAAATGACTCAAAATGACCACAAACAGAAAACAACACAATAAAAGTCAAACTAAGATGTATAAATGTCTGAAACGACCTCAAGGAGACAACCACAAATACAAACACAACAACTACAATGAGACACGAAACAGAGAATCTAAACAACCTGAGAGACAGATAAAACTAATAAAGTGACACAAAACAACCAAAAAGAGACAGAAACAGCTCAAATGGGAAAGAAAAGCAACAATCATTTCTCAAAATGACCAAAAATAAACAATAGCACCATCAAACCCAAAACAAAGATGTAAAATGACTTTAAAGAGACACAAAACCACAAGAAAACTACTACAAACAACTCATGTGACACTAAACAACAGCAGGAGACTCTTGCGTTGTCGTCACTTTTTGTTGCTGCTGCGCCACAGATCCTCAGTTCATGACCCAGAGTCGAGTCTCGACGTAGTCCGGATCCAGCCCGCGCTACGGTACATGACAGTTTTTTCCTGGCTTGTCAGTTGGCCCGTATTTAATTGGCCAAATCATTTTGTTCTGATGCTGGACTGCGCCGAGGGCAAAACTTGAGCCCGGTTCAACTTTCTGTCGGTCCTTGTCTCCATGGAGCGAAACCCATGAAGTGGATTAACGTTGGGAGGGGGGAGGGAATCAGAACGGATGAGTTTGGACAGGTTTCAGCGTGAAACAGCTGATCAGACTAACCTCTGATCATCCTCTCAGCTGCACACACACTATCTAATATCCTTTCATGTCCGACGGTCAAACACAGCTCAGAGCTGTCCACGGTCCAGACGCACAACCTGAGCTCGAAGCATTCGTTAACACAAACATGGAGCATCCAGGACGGGGTGATCCCTGCAGACTGTCACATTATAGCGTCTATTGATAGTGAGGTAAATAAAGGAGTGAACATTTACCCTTGAGTGCCTCAGTAAAATAACACGCATGCCTGCAGTAATGGAGGCATTAATCTCCGCTGCTTGAGGTTAAGAGCACCCTGAAATATACAGACGTGAAACAATGAGGTAACGAGGGGAGCACTGGATGGAAAACAAAAACAGGCCTTTGACTCACGACTAATACACAGTGTTTAGTTGTTCAAGTGATTCATTGCCAGGATGATTGCATGCCAGGGAGTACGTCTGCAAAAGCTGTGGAGTAACGCAACCAATTTAAAAAAACAGACTGAAAAAATAAATAATCAAACATTAAAGTATAAAAACCAGGGGGGTCAAACCTATTTTGCTTCAGAGGCCACGTACAGCACTTTGCCGTCTGCTGTTTAGCTCTGGGTGTTGTGTTCTGATTAAAACAGAGGACAAATCAGAAATATATCAGATACTTTTATTAAAAAATTGCAGTTTTAAAAAATGGAATTAATGGAATGACAGGTGAAAATAGCTCAACCAGTGTAATGGCTAGCTAAAAGTAATGGGTAAATGGATAATAAGGTTAAAATATTTATCTAAAAGTATAAAATAATTGGTTAAGAATAGTTAAAAACAATGCACAAACTGTTGGAGAGCTGCTGGATAATAGTGATGAAGTTAAGCTAATGGTAGCACATAGCAGAAACTGTTGAAATAGGTAGCTAATGAATAAACAGTTAAATTAACTAGCTAAATCTAATGGTGAAACAGTTAAATAGCTACCTAAAAGTACTGATTTAACTGTTAAAATAGCTAACTATAAGAAACAGATATACCACTAAAAACAGCTAGCTAAAGGTAAGAGATAAACAGTTAAAGTAGCTAGCTAAAGGTAAGAGATAAACAGTTAAAGTAGCTAGCTAAAGGTAAGAGATAAACAGTTAAAGTAGCTAGCTAAAAGGTAAGAGATAAACAGTTAAAGTAGCTAGCTAAAGGTAAGAGATAAACAGTTAAAGTAGCTAGCTAAAGGTAAGAGATAAACAGTTAAAGTAGCTAGCTAAAAGTAAGGGATGATCTGATAAAATAGCTAGCTAAACAGTAACGTATAAACTATTACAAGAAACTACCTGAAAGTAATTTAGCTAGCTAAATGTAATACTAGTATCTAGCTAAAAAGAATAGCTCCACAATAAAAAGTAGCTAGCTAAACGTAGCAGCTAATCAGTTACAGGTAGCTAGCCCCAAGTAACCTAATAGATAAACCGATAAAAGAGCTTGCTAAAAATAGTGAATTTGTTTAAATAAATGATGGTAGTTAAGTAAGAGTTACAAAACAAATGGTAAGCAAAGCTAGCTAAAAGTACCCTGATGGAAAAGTGGTTAAAAGGGTCAATAATGAGTTAGTGAAAGGAAATAGTCAAAAACGTTAAACTATTAAATTCTAATTGATTTGTTGAAGTGTTTTCTGCTGTTTTATCTGTAGGGTTTTTATTTTATTTCATCGGTTCTGTTCGTCTGCACAGATCCCCTCACTGAAAACTGACAGCAGCCTGTTTTAATCCCTACCAAGGCCTTTTAATGCCTTAAGCTGTGGACACTTATTCAGGTCGATATGCTCAAGATCGCCCTTGAACGTATCGACTGTCGACTTACATCACATAAGGCTGCACTGGAGTCAGATAAAAGTGTCACTAATCATATGCTGTTCAGCTGCTAACAAGGATTCTCAGAAAGGTCAGTATCCATGTAGCTCCCTGTCTTTGTGACTTTTTCTTGACGGTGTGTTTCTGTGCTTCTGTCTTTGTGGGGACCAAAGCCGTAACAGTGAAGACATGTCACCAGGTCCTCAACTCTATAAAATGACTGAGGGGTAACATTGCACTAAGGATTTTGTTTGTGTGAGCGTTAGAAATGTACTTGGGTTAGAAACTGTGATCAGATGTCTGCACAGGAAAGTACTGTCCATGTGTGCACTCTTTCAAACATAACCAAGGCTGAAGTCTACTGTTTCCAAAATATCACGAGTTTTCAGTGTGGCAGCAAAATCAAAAGCCTTTAACAGTTCAGGTTCATCATTACCTCCTGCCTTTTAACTGAACCCTTGTGTCAAAAACATCGCTCACGTCCAAAATCTGGATCGCCCCCTGGTGGCCGGTTGTGGTATAGGCGAAAAACCCCTGCTCCTATCTGAGGTTTATTGTTCATTGCAAACCACTAAATGAATGCTAAATTTATATTATGAAGACTAGCTTGATTGGTAACTTAATGCTAATGTTAGCTACTGCAGTAAGCTTAGAGTTTACAAAGAATCCATTGACTCCAAAAGTAGCTGATGTGTAGCTAGCTAGTCATTTCAACCGACATGAACAATACGGACAATATGAAAATAAATGAAATGTGGTTGTTTTGAATCTCTTGTTGTTGCTTAGAGAGTTTTGGGGGATGTTTTGAGTCTTTTTGTGCTTGTTTTGATTATTTTTTTAAAATCTTTTTGTGGTCATTTTGGGTTTCAAATCTGCTCATTTTAAGTTTTTTCTTTGTTGTTTTGTCTCTTTTTTTTGTGGTTGTTTTGAGTCTGTCATTTGTCCAAGTCTGTTAAGAGTTTCTTTATGATCAATTTGAGTCTTTTTGTGGTTGTTTGAATCTTTTTTGGTCATTTTAAGACATTTTGCTGTGGTTTTTGAAATAATCTTGTGGTTGTTTTGCATCTCTGTGATTACTGTAGAGTCTGTTAGGGTTGTCAAAAGTTTCTCTGTGGTCATTTTGATTTAGTTTGTAGTTGTTTTGAAACTTATTGGGGGTCATTTTGAGTCTTTTGTTGTTGTTTACAGGTAATTTTAAATCAGTTGGTGTGGTTTTGAAACATTTTGTGCTTGTTTAGCATCTTTTTGAATCTTTTCTTGTGGTCATTTGTGTTTTAAATAATTTCTGCACATTTTGAGACCCTTTGTGCTCTTTTTCAATTTTTGTTTTGTGATTATTCTGCGTGTTTTTGTGATTATTTTGAGTTTTCCAAGTCTGTTAAAGGTTTCTTAGACGTCAGTTTGAGTCTTTTTGAATCTTTTTGTGGTCATTTTAAATCTTGTTTAGAGTCTCTTGTGGTTAGTTTGAGTTTTTTCGTGGTGGTTTTAAAAATAATTTTATTGTTGTTTTGTGTCTCTGTGATTTCTTTGGGTCTGTTAGTGTGGTAAAGAGTGTCTTTGTGGTCGGTTTGACTTTATTTGCAGTTTTTTTAAAAACTTTTTGTGGTCATTTTGAGTCTATTTGTGGTTGTCTAGAGTTTTTTTGTGGTCATTTTGAATGTTTTTGTTTGGAGTGGGTCATTTAGAAGATTGACTAGTCAGTCCAAATTGGGTCCATCTTTATTAGCAATAAATAATATTTACCATAAAACATTATTGGACACATTTATAATACGTGCAAGTTTAAAATGAGTTATCACAAGGGACATAAGATAAAATAAATAAATAATAACAAGAAACATATTTATACATCTATCCATAAAATAATGGTATGTATTATTTGTGCTGAACTGAAAATGGAAAGTCACCAGCCACGGCGTGACGTGACCTTTGGAAACAGATCTTATTTGAAGCGTCTATTTATGTGAAGAGGCCACTTTAAACATATTTAACCTCAAGGATTTCAGAGGAGAACAATGGTGTGAGATCACATTAGCACATAGCTCTTTCTATAGCTTCAGCTTCCATACACAGTTACACTAATTATAGTCTGTTTTTCCACTGGGAAGTTTCCTGCGGCCAAATTCACTGAAACCCTGAGACGCTAATTGTTTCTAAGAGCTTTTCTCCATGAGGAACACGTTCCGCTGACAAATCCTGCAGCTAAGACACATTTAAAGTCAATCAAACCATTTCCACGCCGCATTAGGCAATGTGACACTTAACTTCCTGTTTTTTTTAAGTTTCATACGTTATCTGTGTTTTTGTATTCAAGAGATTTTATTTTCCACTTCATTTATTTGAGCAATGGAGTCACATTTAATGTCATAAAAGCTCCTGTTGTCATGTAAAAGCTCTGTGCTTCCATGACAATAACATGGGGCTATGAATTATGAGCTGAATATTTTAGGGTGCTGTTGGAAAAGTTGTCTACGCTAAATTCTTCCCCAGTCTTTGTTTGAGGATTCATTTGACTGCGTCTGAAGTTGTTTATTGAGAGAAAATTGATATTTAAAATTGTGAAGGACACAAACTGTCTCTTTTTTAATCTTCTTTTAATTTTTAATTAATGGATGCAAGTTTTATCTGAAAGGTCTGACCCTCTTGGATTCTTTGTGTGATGCTTTTAATTTATTTGTGTTTATTTTTAAGTTCTTTGCAGTGGTTTAAGGATATTTTTATAATCATTTTAAGTCTTGTCATAGCCGTTTTGAGCCTTTTTGTGGTCATACATCTCTTTCTGGTCATTAAGATTTTCTTTATTGTCATTCTGGCTCTCTTTTTGGTCACTTTGGGTCTGTCAGAGTTGTTTTGAATCTCTTCGTGGCTGTTTTGGATCTTGATATGCGTATTTGGAGTGTCTTTGTGGTTATTTTGTGTCTCTTTCTATCTCTTTGTTGTTGTTTTGAGTCATTCCGAGTCTCTTTGTGATAGTTTTGACTCCCCTGGTGGACATATTCACTCTGTTGTTGGTTATTTTGAATCTCTTTGTGGTCGTTCAAACAAATTTTCATTTTTTTCTGTCATGTTATGTTCATTTTGATATTTTGTGGTTGTTTTGCATCATATTTTGTTGTACGTGTCTAAATGTCTAAATGGTCTTTTCATTTTTTTGTAAATTCATGTTGAACACATGTCTTATTCCCTGTTTTCCATCACTCATTGATTAGCATGACTGAAAGCTAATCTGATGATGAAAAACCAAAACTTTTAGTTGAAAAGTTAGCACAGATTGTGATCGTCAGTCCGTTCTCGCTCTCACTGTTGTGTTTCCTCCCCGTCTCCTCACATATTGCCTCAAGGTGTGGTGTTAGCTTAGTATTGAGTTACTGTATATTGAACTCTCCAAACTGGACCCCGGGAGATAATAGAGAAGCCCGGCTGGCTGGCTGAGGTAATGTATAGTTAATTAAAGTACAGTAGGAACTACACTCAAAGGGGCAATAAGAGGGATTTATTTACAGTCTGGCTGCAGGAGATCATTATCTGATGGTGTCCTGGATCAATACCAGTGATTCACCTGGAACAAATGCTGATACTTCTGGTTCAGGAAAAAACACATTATCTATCCTGGAGCAAAAACTCTCTCCCAACTAATGAGGTTTAAAGACTGGCCACCTGTTGAGTTGGAGACACAAACAAGACTCAGCTTCAGGACAAACCTGTAGGTGACAAAGTGTTGGTCTGCAGCGTATCAGCGACAGAAAGCAGGAGCTGCACGAAGTAGAGTTTCAAACTGATCTAAAGTGACCAAAGGATGGAAATGAACTGACAAGGAAGTGGCAGAAAACACAAGAACTAACAGCAAAGCAAGCTGAAAGGATGCAAACCAACTATAAAAAGATGTAAATTACTAAAAACAGAAACATGACGAAGAACAGTGACACCACATGATGACGACATGCACGCAAACCACTAAGAGTCTCTAAACAACCAGTGTGAGACACAAATCACTGAAAAGGAAGATGCAATCCTACTAAATATGGATGAGACCAATCACAAAAGTGAAGAAATTCAAATAAATATAAAATAACATGAAAAAAAATGATTTGTAATAGGATGCAAATGAAGCACAATGATTTGCATCTCACAAAGATGAGTACAAACTGGTGGGAAAGGACCACAAAGACACAAAAACAGACCAGAGAGAGGCGCATGAACGGAAATAACCAAAAACAATGAGCAAAGAAAGACGCAAAACTGCTGCAAACAGAGACATATTTCAAAAGAACCACAAAAGAAACTCAAAGTTATGACGAAGAGATGCAAAACCAACAAGAACAAGAGTCAAAATGACGGCAGAGCAACACAAAGGAACCGCAGAAAGATAAATAAATGAACAACAAAGCAGACTGACCAATGAAAAATGATAAAAAAAGACACAAAATCGCAGATATGGACTAAAGACCGGCCACGAAACAGACGGAACTGAGCAAAAACAGACACAAGATGAAGACGAACGATCTCAAATCAACGGTGAGATGCTAAATGACGCCAAAACCGACTAAAAAAGACACAAAATGAAGAGAAAAATGACGACAAAGAAGCGTCAAATGTCACAAAACACATCAGGAAAAGACGGAGTTCGAGTGGACGGATCCAACAAACGCACAAACTGACAGATCTGACTGAAAACAGACACAGCAAACAATCTCAAACCAGCGGAGAGAGGTTTGAATAAATTCATATGAAGAGATGCTAACGATGAATGGATGCAATCAACGAGAAACGGGACACGACAAGAAATATGGGATGCGACTGAGGAGCTCCACAAAATGACTCAAAGCAGACACATTACACAAATATATGCAAAAGCAGATCAAACAGAGATGGAAGCAAATACAACAACTCAAAGAGACGGAAACCAGACCCTAAAAATAAATACCGTATAACATAACACGCTATGGAGGTGTGTTTTATATCGGCCACATCCAACATGTAGCCTCAGTTCTTATCAGCGTGTAGCCTTAGCCTGTGGTTGTTCATCATCTCCATGCCAGCCTGACAGCTTTCATAATCACGCCGTAATAAATCTATAACTTGTGACAGGCCCAGACCATTACCCACCATTGTTTTAACCACAACACGTTATGTAACGCTCGGCATCGGCAGCCGGCTCGGCCTCCAACATGAAAAACACAGTTGGACTCTGCGACTTGAGCGCCAGGCTCTTTGCATATAGATTGAACATTAAGATACTAAGTTGTGGCCTTGTAAGGCAGCGACCGTTTGAAACGTCACGCCGGCGTTAGGGGACATTAAAATTCACAGAGGGGGAAACAATGCCACATGAAGTGGGAACTCTAAAACAGACCGTAGGTGACATGAAACAATAACATGTGGGTTTTACATTTTTGAGTTTCACCTTCTTCTTGTCACATTTCATCCCACCTGATCTTTAAATATTGCATCCTTTACCTTCCGTGGTTCTTTTTAGTCGATTTCTTGAGCTAATTTTGATATTTCATGTTGAGCTTCAAAACTTCAAAACATCTATGGGTGGTTTTAGTAAGGATTACTCCATCTTTTTTCGTTTACAAAGACGATGCTCATTTCCTGCTCTCTCATACGTGATCCATGATTAGCATTTGTGTGTTTCTATGCTAAGCTAACCTGTTGTTTCCCTTAGCTTAATGCTAATGTATCTAATATTTGTCTCATTTCAGAAAAGAAGACTCAAAACAAGCAGACTATTTGAATCTCTTTGTCATTACGTTTCTGAAACAAGATGTGTTAGCATTAAGCTAGGGACAACAAACGAGTGAATTAGTTGGGAGTCAGACATTGACAAGATGGCGCCGAGCAGAGGTGCCATGCTGAGCTTCAGGATGCTCGTATCCTGCTCTCTCATTAGTGACTCATGATTAGCATGTGTATGCTAAGCTAACCTGTTGTTTCCCTTAGCTTAATGCTAATGTAGCTAATCTTCACTGACTATTTGAATCTCTTTGTCATCACTTTTCTGAAACAAGCATTAAGATAGAGGCAACAACAGGTTTGAATTAGCCAGGTGTCAGATACTGCCAAGATGGCAAAGACCATGAGACGCCATGTTGAGCTTCAAAACTTCAGGAAACATATATAGGTGACATTTGTGAGGATTCCCCAAAGATGATGCTCATTTCCTGCTCTCTCATAAGTGACCCATGATTAGCATTTGTGTGTTCCTATGCTAAGCTAACCTGTTGTTTCCCTTAGCTTAATGCTAATGTATCTGATCTTTGTCTCCTTTCAAAAAACGGATACTCAAAACAACCAAACTATTTGTCATTACTTTTTTTGAAGATGTGTTAGCATTAAGCTAGGGACAACAAGCAAGTTTCAATTAGCCCGGGAGTCAAACACTGACAAGATGGCAACGACCAGAGGTGCCATGCTGAGCTTCAGGATGCTTGTGTCCTGCTCTCTCATACGTGACCCATGATTAGCATTTGTGTTTTTTTATGCTAAGCTAACCTGTTGTTGCCTCTAGCTTAACGCTAATGTATCTGATATTCATGTCATTTCAGAAAAGGAGACTTAAGACAACCAGGAAATAAAGCAAATCACTGAAACATAAGTGAAAACCAACAACAAACGACAAAGAGACTGAAACTAACAAAAAAATATCTAAATTTGCTCAAGAAATTTATCAAAATGTCTCAAAGGGACTGCCAAAGAACTGCAAAAAAATAAAAGTGAGATGTAAAATAATTTGTTCTTTATGAATGACAGAGTTGGATCAGACAGTTGAAGCTTTTATGTATTCCAGTTTTCCGTCTGCAGAGCTGCAGAAGTTTTTTCTTTTCGACTCCGTCCTCTGCAATTTGTTTTAAATGCTGAGAAAACAACCGCTGCCTCTGAGTTTATCAGGTTATCTGCACATAAACACGTTAATGCCACACACACACACACACACACACACACACACACGTGGTGGTTAGAATAAAAGCTAAATCAGTATCCAGGTGTGTAGAAGCTGCATTCCAGGCATGTTTCTGTGATGGTCTCCAGTTTGAGCAGAACGTATTAGTCAATTAATCACTGAGATAATCAGAACCAGCAGAGTTCTACTGTTCTCTGGTGTCAGGCGGAGATTTGCTGCTCGTCTCTGCTGTTTTTGGACAAAATGAGACGTTTACAGACGTCACCTCTGGCTTTACGGACGGTGAAATGCTTTAATGCTGAGGCCGTGACAGGGACGGATGAGGAAACGCTTTGGGACGCTCCAGTTATCCATTTAACTCCTCATGGGAAGAAAACACACAAGAAACTCATTGAAATAAACAGAAAAGACTTGATTCGTTAAAATATAAGATGTAGAATATGTGGAAAAACTAAAATATAAACCAAGAGCATTTATTTCTCCTTTTTGATCCTTTAATAATTCTGTATTTATGCAATAATAAGTAACAAAACTTGTATTAATTACAAATAAACATCTTATAAACTCTGCATTTTTAGCATTTTTTCCCCCTTAAACCATTAAAACTGAAAAATCTGTTAATTTGCCTAAAAGTAAAAATTAAAAATCACCAAACTGGGAAATAGCATGCTAATGAGATCTAAATAATTTACTTATATTATTTAAAATATCTTTATTTAGGTTTGTGTGTCAGGGTAGATGATGAAGATGATTTAAAAATTAAAAGGACAAAAACATATTTTTTAAGTAAATGTAAAAAAGGTCAAAGAAAATAAATATTTAAAAAATAAATAAACGATTTTTTTTTTAAAATATATATGTAATTATTAATTGTTAATATTATAATATACGTCTGTTTTTTTTTATTAATTTATTATTTTTTATTCTGGTCAGAATTATCCTCCATGTTATTTTTCAGCAATGATAAAAACACTAATTTAAATAAAAATAAGTCTGAATAAAAATGATTTATACATTTATGTATACATATATATATATATATTCAATTTTTTTTTTTATTTATGTAGATTCATTTTATTCAGACTTATTTTTATTTAAATTTATTTAAGTGCTTCCTCTCAACAGGCTCCACTTTCTCCTGAGTGTTTAGTGGATGTGAGGCTGAGAGGAAGTGTGTGTTTGTGTGTAGTGTGTGTTTGTGTGTAGTGAGTGTGGGTACGGGGGGCTGGTCTCCGGTCTCCGGTCTCCGGGGCCGGAGCCTTTAAAAGAGGCTGCATCTGCTGCACCGTGGCTTAGGTTCACGCGCAGCGCAGAAGAACAGCTGATGGAGTTTGTCTGATTGTTGACGCGCTTCGTTTTTGTCTTCGCTCGGTTCATGTTGGAACAACCGAGGAGTTTCAACCCCACGGTCTCTGCTCCTCACGGTTACGCACAGGCAGGCACCTCCGTGCGCCCGGAGCAGACGCGGCCACCATGCTCTTCCCCTCCTGTAACGCCACCAGCTGCGCGGATGGGTTCAACTTCACGCTGAAGCTGGAGACCGGCGCCGGTGGAGCGTCACGGAACGACACGGACCCGTTTGGACGCAACGAGGAGGTGGCCAAGATCGAGATCACCGTCCTGAGCCTCGCGTTCATCGCGGCAGTCGTGGGGAACGTGAGCGTGCTCCTGGCCATGTACAAGACCAGGAGGAAACTGTCGCGCATGCACCTGTTCATGAAGCACCTGAGCCTGGCAGACCTGGTGGTGGCCTTCTTCCAGGTGCTGCCTCAGCTCTGCTGGGAGATCACCTACCGCTTCTACGGACCGGACTTTCTGTGCCGCATCGTGAAGCACCTGCAGGTCCTGGGCATGTTCGCCTCCACCTACATGATGGTGATGATGACCCTGGACCGCTACATCGCCATCTGCCACCCGCTGCAGACGCTCCAGCAGCCCACGCAGCGCGCCTACATCATGATCGGCTCCACCTGGGCGTGCAGCCTGGTCCTCAGCACCCCGCAGTACTTCATCTTCTCCCTGAGCGAGGTGCGTCCCGGCTCGGCCGTCTACGACTGCTGGGGACACTTCGTGGAGCCGTGGGGGGTGCGCGCCTACATCACCTGGATCACGGCCGGAATCTTCCTCGTGCCGGTGGTGGTGCTCGTGCTGTGCTACGGATTCATCTGCCGCACGATATGGAGGAACATCAGGTTTAAGACGCGCAGGAAGAGCACCGGAGCCGTGGCAGAGGCCGCGAAGAACGGGATCCTGGGCAGGAACTCGGTCAGCAGCGTCAGCACCATCTCCAGAGCCAAATTACGCACGGTCAAGATGACCTTCGTGATCGTGGTGGCGTACGTGGTTTGCTGGGCGCCTTTCTTCACCGTCCAGATGTGGTCAGTGTGGGACGAGACCTTCTCCTGGGACGGTGAGTCACTGTCAGGATGACACTTATTAGCAGGAATACGCATGTCTGGGTTGGAGCAGTTCAAAATTCAGAGGATATTAACAAATAAAAAGACAGAAATCATGTTTAAAAACGTCCCAGCTGTTATAAGTTGTTTTATTCGGATCATTAAAAGTCTGATTTACTTTATAAAACATTATAGAAACTACACAGATGTCAGTTTTATGTGTTTAAAAAACTTGTTTGCTATTATATTAACAAATTATAAAGTGTAAACTTTATAATCTGTGTTAAAACCTGAAAATATGATTCACCCATTAGCATAATATTCAAATCAGTAGCTAATAAACGCTAAAATGTTCATTACTACTTTGATTAATTCTTATTTTTACATTGTTTTGTGTCTTAAATGTAATAAATAATTGTACAGATGTATTTTTATCTGAAATACCTAATTATTTTTCAGTTTAGATTCATTTTTTGGTGAATTTTTAGTCAGTTAAGCTTAAACACTCTGCGTTTGCTGAATAGCTATTAGCAAAGATTAGCTTCACTAACTTTCCACTGAACAAAATGTTGAATTAATGGTTAAGAACACTGACATGGATGGAAAAAGAAGAAAAGTTAAACCACAGCAACTAGAAATCTATCAACTTGCTCGTTTTTTAACCGTGTTTGTGCGTTAGCGTTAGCACTGCATCGTTAGCTCAAGTCTTCGGTAATGTCTGACTGAATTCAATGGTGATTAAACTGCGATGAATGTCAGGAGAGAAATGAGCAGAAGGGTTAAATAAATTAGCTTCCAAGAAAAGTCCTGGAAGCTAACAGTTAGCCTGCTAGCTGCTAGCTGGGAGTTCACCAGCTAGTCGTCAATGCTTCTTTCACACTAGCATGTGACTAACTAAATGCGTTGGTTTCACCAGTTAACTTGAAACGATGTCGCCGACAACGTCAAGCAGAAGAGCTGGAAAACATTTTAACTGACTGAGCTAATGGTTAGCCTACTAGCTAGTGATTCACCAGCTAGTCGCGCAGATATCGTCACCAATGGTTGCTCACACTAGCAACATTAGAGCAAGACGCTGCAAAAGAAAACACCTGTCGCTACGCTGCACATAAAAGAAGTTGAGCTAGCTGCAACTTTTTTGACAGTTTGGGTTTTCAACCAATTAAATGTGCCAACAACAGTTAGCCTGCGAGCTAGTGGTGCATATGTCTTCACCAATGCTCCTTTCCCTCTAGTCACATTAGAGCAAGACGCTGCAAGATTACGATATCAACACTTGCCGCTACGCAACATATACAAGAAGTTGAGCTAGCTGCAACTTTTTTTGACAATTTGTTTGTGCAAGTAAAGCCTCAAAGACACCAAGTATCCAGTCGGCACCAAATACAGCTTGAAACTGGAGATTTAAGAGATGATTTAAAGGTCTTTGTCAGTTATTCTAAATCTTTAAACCTTCTTGGTTTCCTCATCTTAAATCTTTCCCGTGTGTCCGAAGACTCTGACTCTGAGGAACTACTTTTCATTTAAGGCAGGGATGGTTGTGAGAAATGCTTTTACACTTTCTGGACAGAAGCTTCTGTTCAGAAAGTTCATGTCCGACTGTGTTTGGGCCAAAAAACAGAGGAGGAGATGTTCCAGAAACTAAAATAATAAATGTACTGCTGTCAGGATCAGAAAGCCTCTGACAGCAGCACTTGGACCATCATGAGTCACTGAAACTCCTTTTGAACGCATTAATGAAATTCTTCAGGTGGGTGAGCAGCTGTCTTGGGCTGATGGAGGCAGGTTTTCACGGACTGAGAATCTGCAGAACAAAAATCACATCTGCACCTCCGTCAAGGGGGGAAAAATAAAAAAATCACACAACTCTGACTGCACGTCTGGAAATATGAAAAATGTCTTTCTACTTTAATTTATTCTGAGGAGCAGCTCGAGTTCCCAGTTGGAGTATTTCAACGTTTTCCATGTGACTCAATGCACAGATTCAGGTTTTATGCACAAATAACACATAAGTTTGGTCTTTAATTCAACTTAAACATGGATAATCAGTGTAGTGAAACTATTTATATGACTATTTCTAATTAAACATTAAAAAAAGCACAATATTTGAATGTTTTGTACACCCACCATCCACCCAGACCACTTCCTGCAGAGTCCAAGTCCAAAACAAATAACCAAAAAACAGATGGATTTGGTTCTGGCTCAAATTTGAGCACTTTGTACGTCCTCCAACCTCCTCCTGTAGACGTCAATGAGGTGCCAACATGGTGCTTTGTTTAAGAGATATACTCACATCCAATCTGCAGCGCTATGATCAGTCTTTAGATATCACACACTATAAGATTTTCTCTGCTGACTGTCAAAACATTTGCTCTCTAGGGACTATAGCATTAACGTAGCTACAGTATATTTAAGCACGTATATTTGAGAACAAACCGTTTTTATGACTTTGGACTTGGTCGTCTGTCTTGAAATTTGAGAGCCTTGTACGCCCAGCATCCACCCCGACCTCCTCCTGCAGAGTCTGAGTCCAAAAGAAGACACAGCAGTAACAGACTGACTCGCCTTTTCACCAGTTTTCAGTTTGGATGTTTGGTTATTTTTCTGTCCACTGCACATTTTTTTTATGTTTTTGAAGAATCAACATTACGAGTTTAAATGCCACCTACGTCTACGGGTTTTCATAACTTGTAAAGGACCAGAGCATGGGCGTTGGTCGAGTAGCTAGCAAGAGAAAATTAGGACGTTGGGACTTAACAAAAGGTCAAGAAACGTTATTAGTGTTGGTATTTTGAGCTCATTTTTTGTCCCGTATCATTGACTAACCTTTAAATATTCTGCTGCAAATCAAACAGCTGTGAAATCTGTTAAATGTTCAGGGAGTAGTGATTATTTTAATTGGCGTCACAGATTTACAGGGATTAGGCGCCAATATGGCCGCCAAATTGAAATGTTGCTGCCACGAACTGCATTACCCAGTGAAGTATTATGACTCCATGCGGACTTACTTGGCTTTAAAGAAGTTATAATAGACAATCCTATACATGATAGTCTTCAGAGTCACCCAACGACTCAATGGAGGCAAAGAACAAGCCAATCATTAGTCGCTAACATCTGCTTATTTCCATGCAGACTCCGAGAACGCCACCGTGACGCTCTCCGCTCTGCTGGCCAGCCTCAACAGCTGCTGCAACCCTTGGATCTACATGATCTTCAGCGGCCACCTGCTCTCGGACTTCGCCAGCAGCTTGCCGTGTTGCCGCCGCCTGAGGAACAAGTTCCAACAGCAGGACTCGGACAGCAGCATCCGCCGGACCACGCTGCTGTCCCGCCTGCAGGGTCCGCGGCTTTCCGAGCCGTTTAGAGACGCCAACTCCACCCCTAAGAACTGCCCACAGGTCCCGTCTGCATCCTGACCACCTGGGACACTCAGAGGGGGTTTGTTTGACCGGGACGAAGCAGAAAACAGCTTTTAATCTGCCGGTTCGTAGCAGAGGAGGAAGGTATGATCTCATCCGAGGGTGCGGTCACACCTACACTTTGTTTTCTTTGGTCCAATCCGGAGCGGAAAAGTTTACTCGCTGGCAGTTTTTCGGTGTTGGTCTGTTTAGGTTCACACGGCTTTGAGGACATGAGTTATAATAAATCTTTTCAGTCTGACTGGGGAGGGTTAGACGCCGTCAAAACAAATCCAGTCATGTTAGCGAAGTGAATCTCTCGTGGAAAATTACTGAACACGAGCAAACTAAACACTTAACGCCGGTGATGATGCTTGATGAAGGGCCAAGCGTTGTTTACCTGAACCCCAGGAGGAAAGAAAACACTTTCACACTTTTACTATAAACCGCAGAAAGTTTGAACGTATTTGAATTCTGTGTATTTGCTCAGTTTGAGAAAAAAAGGTTTACAAGCTAAAGTCTGGAGTTATTCAATATTCTTTTTATTAAAGTACACTCGCCTCCTAATATATATTTGGTTTCTTAAAAGGCTCAATAATTCCCCTAAAACATCTGGAAACGCACAAAAAGAAGAAGAATGTTGAATATCACCAGCTGATCCCTTTAACAAAACAAAGACATAAAGAAATAATTATTTGCAAGTGTCATTCACCATTCATGTCTCTTAAAGGATACTGTAGTAGCACTTTGTGATATCGATGGACTAAGATTTGGTTCTCCGTCTCTGGTTTGAAATTTGAGCGCTTTGTACGTCCACCATCCACCCCAACCTCCTCCTGTAGACGTCAATGAGGTGCCAACATGGCACTTTGACTAAGAGCTATACTCAGATCTAATCTACAGAGCTATGATCAGTCTTAAGGTATCACACACTATAAGATTTTATCTGCTGACTGTCAACATATCTTTTCCCGCCAAAAAAAAAATAGTCCAGTTTAATGTCTGCTCTGAAAATGGAGCGCTTTGTACGTCCACCATCCACCCCGACCTCCTCCTATTGACTTCAATCAGTTGCTAACATGGTGCTTTGTTCAAGTCAAATCAAATAAGCCAGCAACTACGTTGACCTCAAACGCAACTGACAAAGCAGTTTAATCAAAACATTTTCCCTCTAAATCTGGTCAAACTATTTACTCAATGCTGGCATGCTAATTGCTAAATGCTAAATGTTAACGTGGTAAACATCATGTTGGATTATTTGAGCACGTGGTCCATTTTTTAAATGAGGTTTTGCGTTTAGCTGAACACAATCAGGAAATCTGAACGCTTTGTTAAACCCACAATCCACCCCAACCTCCTCCTGTAGGCGTAATCCAGCAAGCGATTATGTTGCACTCAAACAAATTTAGTTAGCACAGGATCATATTTTCAATAACTCACTTTCATTGAGTTTCAGTTGTTGTAATGTGTCCCTTATTTAGCTGTAAAAATGCCATATGGTGATTATATGCTAGCACTTTGTATCTGTCAGTGTTTTGCAGAGGTCTGCTGCCCCCCAGTGGCCAAAAAAACAATGACTGCAGCTTTAATTTTTTTTCTATTTCAAAGCTAGCTCGACCAAAAGCTCTGCTGTTTATTTTGACTCTGATTTATAGAGTTTGTAGTCTCTCAGATCCTTTAGCCCCTTTCTGCAAACTTTTTTCAAAATTTCAACATTTTTCTATTTAAAGCTTCACGACGTCTCATGTAAACTTTACGGAAACACCATTAATCGCATTAATCGAGGACAGTTGTTTAACATCGAAGCATAGATTATTTAATATATTTATCTGAATAAAAATATAACACAATGAAAATGCAATTTATTATTGTTTTAAATAATTTTACATTTTTTGACATTTTAAGATTTCCCAGGTGCCTTTAAAAAGTTTGAAGATATTTACCTAAGCACTTAAAGTATGACCTTCCAATTTGTAGTTTAGAAGCTGTTAATGATTTTGAGACGCGTATACGATGCATGTATACATCGTTATATGAATGCACCTCTGCAGAGAGGGGTTAAAGTTGCAGCTTTACTCACATGTACATAAATACACTACCGTTCAAAAGTTTGGGGTCACCCAAACAATTTTGTGTTTTCCATGAAAAGTCACACTTATTCACCACCATACGTTGTGAAATGAATAGAAAATAGAGTCAAGACATTGACAAGGTTAGAAATAATGATGATTTGTATTTGAAATAAGATTTTACATCAAACTTCGCTTTCGTCAAAGAATCCTCCATTTGCAGCAATTACAGCATTGCAGATCTTTGGCATTCTAGCTGTTAATTTGTTGAGGTAATCTGGAGAAATTGCACCCCACGCTTCCAGAAGCAGCTCCCACAAGTTGGATTGGTTGGATGGGCACTTCTTGCGTACCATACGGTCAAGCTGCTCCCACAACAGCTCAATGGGGTTCAGATCTGGTGACTGCGCTGGCCACTCCATCACCGATAGAATATGAGCTTCCTGCTTCTGCTCTAAATAGTTCTTGCACAATTTGGAGGTGTGTTTAGGGTCATTGTCCTGTTGTAGGATGAAATTGGCTCCAATCAAGCGCTGTCCACTGGGTATGGCATGGCGTTGCAAAATGGAGTGATAGCCTTCCTTATTCAGAATCCCTTTTACCCTGTACAAATCTCCCACCTTACCAGCACCAAAGCAACCCCAGACCATCACATTACCTCCACCATGCTTAACAGATGGCGTCAGGCATTCTTCCAGCATCTTTTCATTTGTTCTGCGTCTCACAAACATTCTTCTTTGTGATCCAAACACCTCAAACTTAGATTCGTCCGTCCACAACACTTTTTTCCAGTCTTCCTCTGTCCAATGTCTGTGTTCTTTTGCCCATCTTAATCTTTTTCTTTTATTGGCCAGTCTCAGATATGGCTTTTTCTTTGCCACTCTGCCCTGAAGCCCAGAATCCCGCAGCCGCCTCTTCACTGTAGATGTTGACACTGGTGTTTTGCGGGTACTATTTAATGAAGATGCCAGTTGGGGACCTGCGAGGCGTCTGTTTCTCAAACTAGAGACTCTAATGAACTTATCTTCTTGCACAGTTGTGCTATGCGGCCTCCCACTTCTTTTTCTACTCTGGTTAGAGCCTGTTTGTGCTGTCCTCTGAAGGGAGTAGTACACACCGTTGTAGGAAATCTTCAATTTCTTAGCAATTTCTCGCATGGAATAGCCTTCATTTCGAAGAACAAGAATAGACTGTCGAGTTTCGGATGAAAGTTCTCTTTTTCTGGCCATTTTGAGCGTTTAATTGACCCCACAAATGTAATGCTCCAGAAACTCAATCTGCTCAAAGGAAGATCAGTTTTGTAGCTTCTGTAAAGAGCTAAACTGTTTTCAGATGTGTGAACATGATTGCACAAGGGTTTTCTAATCATCAATTAGCCTTCTGAGCCAATGAGCAAACACATTTCACCATTAGAACACTGGAGTGATAGTGGCTGGAACTAGGCCTCTATACACCTATGTAGATATTGCACCAAAAACCAGACATTTGCAGCTAGAATAGTCATTTACCACATTAGCAATGTATAGAGTGTATTTCTTTAAAGTTAAGACTAGTTTAAAGTTATCTTCATTGAAAAGTACAGTGCTTTTCCTTCAAAAATAAGGACATTTCAATGTGACCCCAAACTTTTGAACGGTAGTGTATATTACAATCACCCTTTGATGGTACTTTCTAGCTGATTGTTTTGTGTTCAAATTAAAGCTGAAAACGTGTTCAATGAGTTTACATATTTAAACGATATTCTGTTTACGGTTTGTGACGACGAAGAAAAAAAAAATTTGCATCTAATGAATTGGAAGCGGAAAGAAATCGAAAATTATTCCAGAACTGTGTCTCGTGTAAATTGTGTTTTCGTTTGTAAAAGTGTGGAACTGTAAATACTTTAAATGTCATGTTCAATATATTGTATGTTGTAAATTAAAAGTGCACTTTGTTGAATATAACACTAAACCTGTGAATATATTTAAATATATTTGGAAACAGGATTCATTTCTGTATCACGTCCAGTTGCTCATACACTGCATTGCTTTGCGTCCGGGTCTGTGTTGACATGTTGTTGATGTTTAAGGTATTTTACCAATGAAGTGTATTCTGTCATCTGCATACTGTTTTATTATATGTCGTAAAGGAAGATAAAAGCGGTTCCTTGTACCTTCATTTGCATCTTTGGTTTCATTTACAGAAACATACACGTAACAGAAAGGTTTATAAGTGGTGTGAGAGCTGCTTTAGATAATATTTATAAAATAAATTTCCAGTTTGAAGCTAAGCTAAAGGTGCTAATGGCGACACTGTGGTTACTCTCATACTCAGGTTTTCAGGGGCCACAGAGAAAGACGTACAAGCTCTAAAGTCTCATTTATAGCACTGTTGGACATAGACGCCATAACCTTACAAGTCATTTATAGTTGAAAACTTCAATCAAACGCTAGTTGGTGCAGTGTCTGGTTCATTTTTCTTTCAACTTCCAACAACGGTGACTGAAACTTTACCTGAAATTTAACCCCCCAGTCTAAACTAGTTGAATCTATCATAGGGTAAATTGACGGAGGCCCCTAGGGAAGGTTGTCATTGCATTGTAGAGTCTTTGTAGGGTTAGAGGAAGGTTTCTGGTTGTCATTGCTAAATACGCCAAAAAGTAGGGGGCCATTCTTTTTCATTGGGCTCCAATGTCATACTCATGTTCCCCAGGAGGAATCTTTTCTAGTAGCATCACCATGACCTTCTGTTTTGTTTGAATGTTTGTTTTCCGTGATATTAGTTCCATACGCTCATATTCCCCAGATGATGAACTGTGGAAAGCTTTAATGAAAACCTTTTCCCTCCAGGATCTGATTTATCTCTGTGTTTGGTCTCCACCACTTCCCAAAAAACGTACGTCTCCTTCGCTGCTAAAAGCTTCACTATATATTTAGACCTTTTCTTTTTATTTATCTGCAAACGGCTGCAGCCAAAAACAACAGAGCGCTCAGAGTGAAGCATTACGGCGACAAAAACAATGAGCTAGAAATGAGAGGCTGATAACGACGGACGACAGACGATTACAGCGTTAGCGGCGTTAATCACCTGTTCTGAGCACTTTATTACATCCAGCCCTCGATGAAGTCAACGAACAAACCATCTCTATTTTCCATTTCTATATTTTACTGGATGAAAAGTTTCCCAGCTGAAGTCTGACAGATCCTGGAGCGAGTGCAGGGTGAAGAAGATGCGCGTTGTGTTATTGTTGGCTAAATTACAAATTTATGCAGAAACTGGTTTAGTAAGAGATGAATATTGTGATCTTGCATGAGGACTGTGATGTAACAGCTGCCTCTCACTAAATGCAAATGAATTAATGAATGAATGAAAAGAATATCTGAAATTAAATGAACATATTAAGAAGACTGAGGACCTTTTGCTCTCTGGGATATCTTGGGTTTATCTTCAGACTGAAACGCTTTCCCGTTGAAAAGCTGAATGAGAGTTTTTGATTTATTCTTTCTTGAGGCCAGAGGCTGAAACCCCTGAGGTGTAATGATGAAAGGAGCCAACTAACTTTATTAGCGTTGAAGCACCGTCGCAGTCGCAAACCTGAAGTTCAACAGGTTCCCCCGGACCACGTACCGGGACCACGTCGCCCCTCAGGACTTATGTTTTGTCTGATGTGAATGTAAGGAGCAGGAAAACAGACCGTTGATCCTGGAAGTCTTGGACCTCAGGCCTGGCTCAGGTAACCCAGGAGTTGACGTAAAACAGCTGAGGGGGCTTCTTTCTTTAATTCAGACCAGACCACGACTGGACTCCAACCCCCGAAACATCAGAGGATGAGGTTCTTCCTGAGAATGAAAAATATGCATCAGTAAACCAGACTGTATTCATCTTTTACTCATTTAGTTTAACATTCATGTGACGAATTAGCGACTGAACTGCAAAACTCGTGTTCTCTGGAGGATGAATCTCCTTCAAACTTTACAATCTGCTGGTTTAGATTGAAATATCTAAAGACGTGTTGGATGCATTGCCTTATCATTAGTTTCTCCAGAGGATGAACCGTATCAACTCTTCTTCTCTATAAAATAAAGAAGCTGGTCCAACTCTTAAAGTTTCTAATACTTTCATTAAACTTAACTTGTTAGCATGGGTAGTGGTTTTGTGAGTCTTTGTAGTTGTTTTGTGTCTCTTTGTAGTTGTTTGTTTTGTGAGTCTTTGTGGTAGTTTTGTGTCTTTGTAGTAGTTTTGTGTCTCTTTGTAGTAGTTTTGTGTCTTTGTAGTAGTTTTGTGTCTCTTTGTAGTAGTTTTGTGTCTTTGTAGTAGTTTTGTGTCTTTGTAGTTGTTTTGTGTCTTTGTAGTTGTTTTGTGTCTCTTTGTAGTTGTTTTGTGTCTCTTTGTAGTTGTTTTGTGTCTTTGTAGTAGTTTTGTGTCTTTGTAGTTGTTTTGTGTCTCTTTGTAGTTGCTTTGTGTCTTTGTAGTAGTTTTGTGTCTTTGTAGTTGTTCTGTGAGTCCTTGTAGTAGTTTTGTGTCTCTTTGTAGTAGTTTTGTGAGTCTTTGTGACTCCTTGCCAATGTGTTATGCCTTTGTAGTTGTTTGTGTCCATTTTCAGTTTTGTCTGTGTAGTTGGTTTGTGCCACATTTTTGTTCATCGTCCTTCTTCTTTGTAGTCGTCAGTATAATACTTTAATAATTGTTTGGTTTTGCAGCAGCAGTTGCTCACACCTCTACTGCTACTACGACTAAAATGCTCACATTTTCACATCAGTTTAAACGACTAATGACTAAACAATGAGATCATGGAACAAACACAATGAAGCAACCGATCCATTAGGAAAACAACCATTAGTTTCATGCAGTTTAGCTAAATATCTGTTCCACCTCAGTTGACGACAACACCAAAACTCCTGGTTCCCGTTTGTTGACGTTTTTCCTCCAGCTAACTGCCCGAGTCTCCACCAAACTCCCAGCCAGGTGTTAGATCGACACCAAAACCTCCTCCCTGCTCTCCTGACACGACCCTGACAAATTACCTCACCCCATCAAAAATCTTCTATTTCTCAGAACCAGCAATCACAACAGCAGTTATTATTAGCACCTTGTGACCTCAGGGTATAAATCTTAGGAGGAGGAATCTATCAGCTCTGCAGGGACGGGACCAAGCTAGAGGACGGAAAGAAACGTGAGAATATCTAAATCTAACTGAATGTGTATTAGTGTATGAGACGCACTGGAGGTCAAGGACGCTCAGAACCTAAACTGCTGGGAGTGAATGAAAAATGTCTGCTTACTCACTGTTTCCTGTCCACTGTGTAGGAATTTCAATTTCGAATCAATGCCGTCGTCCACAGGGGACAGTGTTTATCAAAGAGCTGAATGCAGGAAGCCACTGAGAGGAAACACATTGTTAAAGACAGGACGTGCAGATGAATGCAGCAGACTGAGGCCAGCATTGGTTAAAAAAAAATATATTAAATGTGCAGCTTTCATCATGAAAGACGTCGGGTGGAGTCCCATCCTGTGCTCAGGCTTTAAGTGGCGTCTATCTGTCCATATATCGCCCTGACACCGTTTCCACAAACTTCTCCACGTTCCTCCTCTTTTCTCTTTTCAGATCTCATTCACATTTACAACGATTAAAGTCTGGTCTACCATGTGTTTTATGTGTTTAGTAGTTGTTGGTTCCATGTTTATGTTTTTCAGAGGCTTTAAAAGAGTGAAACCACCAGAATGAGTGTGGGTTAAATGTTAGGGATTGACAAGAGAGGTGAATCAAGTCTGGTTAGTTCAGACGTCAACGATCTTTGTTTTTATTTTGTTTTTTCATTTGCATCTCTTTGTAGCTGGTCTATGTCTCTTTGTGTCTCTTTGTGTTTCTTTGTAGTTGTTTTAAGTTTCTTTGTAGTCGTTTTAAATTTCTTTGTAGTCGTGTGTATCTTTGTAATTGTTTGACTCTTTGTAGTGGTTTTGTGTCTCTTTGTAGTTGTTTTGTGTCTCTTTGTAGTTGTTTTGTGTCTCTTTGTAGTTGTTTTGTGTCTCTTTGTAGTTGTTTTGCGTCTATTTGTAATTGTTTGACTCTTTGTAGTTGTTTTGTGTCTCTTTGTAGTGGTTTTGTGTCTCTTTGTAGATGTTTTGTGTCTCTTTGTAGTTGTTTTGTGTCTCTTTGTGGTTTTGCATCTTGTCATTTTTGAATAATTTGCAGTAATTTTACATCTGACTGTTGTTGTTTTGATATTTGTTTTACAGTTTCTCTGACTCTCTGTACCTGGGCCCAGCTCTCATAGTTCACCCCACTGGAGGCAGAAGCATGGATTACATTAGTTGCGTCGTCCTGGGGCAAAGGGGGGCATAAAGGGGCTTTAGTCACGTTTCTTGTTTGAGAGTTAACTCCAGGAACACACTTCCCATTTTTCAAAAAGCCACATGAGACAAATTATAAACGACAGATTACAAAGACCAACAGAAAAGCACATTCTACGGTCAGTCTTTGAACTCCTATGAACCTTGACGACCCCCAAATGACATATATCAGTTTTGGAATTTTGCGCCTCTAAAGTAGAAGATTAACCTCCATCTGGTGGCCTCGGTGCAGCGGACAGATTCAGTCAAAATCTAGTTTTTGTTGAGCCGACATGTTGTTGTTACCGTTCCCTGTTCACACGTTCATTTCACACTATAGAAAACTTTCAGTCATAGCCGCCTTATTTTCTTTGAGTACACTTCAAAAGGAAGGTCCTGTTATGTTTAGATTTATCTCACTGCAGTTGTAGATTTACAGATTTCCAACTTAAGATAAATACCTTCGGCGTTCCTATAAGCCTCAAGCATCTGTTTGTCCCGGTGGGAGGCTGAGGTCTGCGATACGCCAACAACTTCCTGAATGCACTTGGCACGTAAACAGTGGAAGGGCTCTATTTGTACATACGTGACATTTGGAGTGGGATTGCCTTCAAAATAAAACCTCCCCGGGGGGTTGGGAAGGTTCAGGACGTTTTCTGCTCCATGCGTTTCTGAGAAATCAGGAGAAATTTATTTATATCCAAATGAGCTAGCTGGTTAACAAACAAACACACGGTAAACACTTCAAATGCTAAACAGCGACGTGTTAGCAAGATAGCATGTTTGTGTTTTGTTGCTGATTGTCACTGTTTACAGTGTTTGCATTTTTAATTTAGCATGTTAGCATGTCAAAAACACGCTAACTAAACAGCAACATGTTAGCATAATAACCAACATGTTAGCATAATAATATGTTGGTTATTATGTGAAAGTCAGCAGTGTTAACATGCCAATATGCTTAATTAAAATGGTAAACATGGCAAACAATCTCCAAAAACAGCAACATGTTAGCATGAGAACATGTTTGTGTTTTGTGTTAGTTTGTACAATGTTTGAATTTTTAATTTAGCATATTAGCATGCCAACAACACACTAACCCTAACTAAATAGCAACATGTTTGTGTTATGTGCCACTTAGCAGTGTAAGCATGCTAATATGCTAAATTAACTTGGTACAACAACATAGTACACATTTAATCTGCAAAACAGCCACATGTCAGTATGATAACAAGTTCGTGTTAACATGCTAATAGCCCATGCTAAATTAGAGTGGCAAATATAGTCAACATTACACTCGTTAACCGGAAGCATGCTAACTTGAAAACATGATTGTGCTTCGTCCTAGCAACCAGTGTTGACATGCTAACATGCTAAAGTAAAACGGGGAAAACCACAAATGCTAAAGAACAACATGTTTGCATGTTTGTGGAAGGTGCCAGTTAGCAATGTCAGTATGCTAACATGCTCACTTAAGATGGTAAACATAGTAGGGACAACGTGTTAGCATGATAACATGTTTGTGCTTTATGCTAATTTGCAGTGCTAACAGGTTAACATGCTAAACAGGGCGGAAAAAACACAAATATTAAACAACATGTTAGCATAATGATAAACACGGTAAATACTGCAACATGCTAAACTGTTAGCTAATGTTTTTTTGTGATAACTGGTAATTAGCATGCTAATATTGTGAGTACAGGTTCTCTTTCTCAGGTATTTTCTTTCTTTTCCAGCAAGTTAAACAGACCAGCTCTAAAGCGCACACCTGCCTCCATCCTCATATTTTAAAAACACTTCTGCACCCGTCAGTCACGTCAACAAGTGATATTAAGCCTCAGGGATGTTCACAGTCACAGAAAGGTTAAGATATATGAGAGGTGCTCGATCACAGGTGCACACTTAAAAGAAGGAAACTGAAAATGCCGAGATGAATTAATAAAAGATGCAGGTACCACAGAATGACACAGCAAACTCAAAGCTGATGTCGAGTACGACTCTAACATCTGGGGGACGTCCCGATCAGTGTGTGTGGAGGCGATAATGATGTTGGTGTGCGTTAACGTGTCACCGTGAGTTTAACTGATGAGGTTCCTGTGAAACGTGACTAGCAGGAGGATAATCAGAACCACCAGCAGGAGATCAGGGGTCGCGTTAAACCACCCGACACTGAACCTTCTCCTGAACAACACGAAGGATTTAACGTCCTGTGAAGGATTCCTGGAGGTTCACGGTTTGATAAGATGTAATCACTGGATATGTTTCTGCCTCTTTTATTTTTCCATTGTTTTGTTTTCAAGATGCTGAAGATACTCAACGTTTTTATCATGTTTTTCTTTTGCAAGTGGTAAAACACTCAGTAGCTATAGATACAGAAACAACAAAATGCAAACAAGCTCGCTGATGCTCAGTCATCAGGTTTAGCCTTTAAAACAAAAGCATCTACAGTATTATTAGACTTTATTACTTCCAGATAAAGTTGATTTATTTAATTGTTCCCTGTGGAAGTTATGTGTCTTCACTTCCCAGTTAACTCCCTAAAGTGTAAACTCCCTAAAACCAGACCTGCAAAGGCTGCTATTTACTAAATGTTAGCATGCTAATGTGTTTCTAACACAGCAAACAAAGTAAACTTTTTTTTTAGCAATATGTGATATAGCATGCTAATATGCTAGACTATGGCAAACACGATAAACACTGCCCTTTTTACACTTGTTAGCATTATCAGTGTGAGCATAAAGCTACCTAAAACCGGACCTGCAAACACTGCTTATTAGTTCATGTTAGCATGCTAACAAGCAAAGCAAATATATTTATAGTAAACTTTTAAATGTCAACAAGTTCCTGTTTTGTGTTGATTAGCATGTGCTAGCATGTCGGTCACTAATCCAAAAGGCCATACTTAGCATAAAAGATACTAAACACCAAGATGCAGTGTATTTTGAGCTATTATTGATGTGTTTTAGCATGTTAATATGCTAAACTGTGGTGAACATGGTAAACACTAGACCTTCTACACTTGTTAGCATTGTGACTCCTGCTACGACCGCTAATTAGCTGATGTTAGCGTGCAAACAAACCCATAAGGGTGCATGTTGTGATGATATGTTTACGTTTGGTGCTATGTACTAAATGTCAGCATGCTAATGTGCTGCTACAATGGTAAACAACTAATGTTTGTGTTAAGTTTATGTTAATCAGTATGCAAATTAGCTGCAGCAAAAGGTCAACCTTAGCATTAAAGTGGTTAAACACCGACATGCAGCGTCGCTCTGAGCAACTGGGTGTTTTGTGTGGATTTTATGTAGATTGGGAAACATTAGCATGCTAATACGCTAAACTATGAAGAATGTGGCAAACACTACACCTGCTACACTTGTTAGCGTTGTCAGTGTGAGCATAAAGCATCAGCTCCATCAGCTTTTACATCTTACTTTAGTTTGAAATGAGACTTGATGCATATGGCACTTAATACAAGTGATAAATAGCTCAAATTAATACTGTAAATAACGACCGACTATTAATTTTTGCTGCTACAACAGGACCAGGCGTTAACGAAGGACCAAATGTCAGCCTGTATGTTTATGTATCGGCCAGTGGAAAGTCCAGCTCCATCATATTTGAGTTGATGACAGCCGGCTGAGGATGTGAACCTTATCTGACAGTAAACAGTGCGGTGGAAAGAAGCCCACATAATCTGATCAGACCCGAGCGATCTGAGTCGGCTGCATCCTGTGTGGGCGCTAAAAGGGCCGTTCCACAGGTTCATTTAAAATCTCCATCATCAATTTCAGCAGCTCAGGCCACGTTTGTGCTCAGAGGTGCAGATCAGCTCTTTGCAGGTGTGTGTGCAGCAGCTGCATCCACTCAGAATATATCCAGCTACAAAGCTAGCGGCAAAGATTAACTGATAAAACTGGATGAATGGTTTAATACCGAACATATTAAAAATGCATAATTTAAGCATAAAAAATACAAATGAAAGTCAAAATATGTCCCCTATTGCATTAACTAATACAAAGCAGGTGATAAATGTTAAAGTAGGGAGCAGGTGTAATTTAAAATCCACTAAAATAACCAGAGGGAGTCACGTTCTGCACAGAAACAATAAAGTAAATGTATTAAGAAGAGGCTTCAGTGATAAATAATGACAATAAGATTTTAAGGAGAACATTACATTTCATGAGCTTATGAGCAAAAGCAATATATGCGCCGAAAAACACAATTAAAGGAGATAATTTGCGTTAAATTAAACTAAAAGGGAATGAGTTTATTATTACAGCACATCCCTGGACACGGAGGGAATTTAATTTAACGTGCAGATCTATTCAAACATTTGGATTTAAATAAATAAAAAGCGGAGCTATTTTGTACTAAAGGTTAAAAAAGTTATTATAGTATTTCATTCCGAGCTGGAGACGTTTCACTGTGAAAAAAATAATATGTGGGGAACAGCGCCCTCTGGTGGCTGAATCTGGAAACGACCGTATTTAATATTTTACATCTTAAGCATCTTTCTCTCTTCCTCTGTGCTTTTAGCTTCTATTATTTAGTCCTTCCTGTTTACATCAGTCTAGTTTTGTTGTACGAATCATGAATATTCATTATCTGCAGGTAAAGTACGAGAAAACAACTCTGACACAGATATTCATGCATTTAGGATAAAACTCAGTGTCACTCTCAGTGGGTGACACGTTAAAGTCATTTTTTGTTTATTTCTGATTGTTTTGCATCTGTTTATGTTCATTTTGCATTGATATTCAAACCAGACGTGTCTCTGAGCTTGTTATTCATCTGTTTCTGTTGCTTTTACATAGTTTTATCTGTCCATTGCGTCTCTGCCGTCAGTTTGTGTCACGTAATGGCAACTTTTAATTTATCTGAGATTGTCCTACCTGTGTTTATGCTCGTTTTGCATCTTTTTGTCCATTAGTTTTGTGTGTCTCTTTATTATGTTTGTGTTTGTTTTCCACGGACATTTCCATCAGATGTGTCTCTGCAAATGCTTTAAGTCATTTTGTTGTCATTCTGCAGCTAGTTTACACCAGTTCTAATGGCTTTTATCATAATTCTGAGGTTGTTTTGCACCTATTTTTTGCATCAGTTGTTTCTCATTGATGTTTTGTGTCCATCTAAACTTATTTTACAGCTCTCTATGGTTGTGTTTCTTCATTTTACGTCTCTCTGTAGCCATTTTACTTTTATTTGTGGTTGTTTTGCATGTGTTGACGCTGGTTTTGCATTGTTTTGTCCATTAGTGTGTGTTTCTAGTTGTTTTGTGTCTCTTTTTAAGGGCTGCATGTCTGTCTGCAGTCATTGTGTCCGTCTCTACTTATTTCTACATCACTCTCTGGTTATTTGCGCCTTCTTGTTGCTGTTTCGTGCCTGTCTGCAGTCATGTGCTTATGCTCACCTTGCATTTTTTCGTCAACCTGTTCTCCCTCTTTTATTTGTGTGTGACCAGATTCCTGTGTTTTCTGCAGAATTCCTGTTTCCCCTGTTTACATACTTATTTAATGTAGATTGTTGCTCACACACACATGTCAGCTGATTAACTAAAAATAAACTTGTGTAATAACTAATTACTGCAGATTAAAAGTTTCCCTTTCTTATCTGAGCACTTAAATGCGACCTTTGCTTCACAGGAAGTCACGTGATTACGTTTTTTTCCTTTTTTACCTTTAAGTAGAAGATTTACCTTTTCCTTCAACGTGTTCTCGGGAGCGCGTTCCCTGTATTGTCGTGAGCGCGCTCGTTTACCCGTAACAACCTTCGTTGTCCTTCAAAGTAAACACTTTTTTTGTTTGTTTGATATCTTTTAGAGTTTTGTGTTTTACGGTTTTTATAAGCGACACGTGAACGCAGCGCGACACCAGTCTGTCCCTTGCGTCATCTCTGTGACTCCTTCGAGGACCGACGCTTCGGTGAGTTCAAATTAGATTTATTTCAGGCTAACGTCCACTAGTCCGACCGGAGGAGAGCCCGTGTGGGGCGGGTTAAGCGTCCAAGCTCCCCCGCTAGCATTCGGCTAAGTTCGGCAAAGCTAACTTGAGCTAATGAGGCGATAAAATGCAGAAACATTAAAGTGGACTTTAACTTTTTGGGGCTTTCTTCTTCTTCTGTCAAAACTATAATACGAATACGAGCCTTGACGCATGCGCAGGACGTCTCTAAATCAATCAACCTTGATTTGATTTGAACGCATGCAGAGCACGTTCTTCCACTTATGAGACAGTCTTCAACTTATAAAAATCCCTCTCTTGGGTCAGTTAGGAGTTTATTTGAGTGTCAGAATAATAGATTATTTATTTCTGCTTTGGTGTAAATAGTTTAACTTGGGTCAAAGTTTCTTGAGTCCTTTCCTTTAGTTGGGTTGGCCCATCAGTTTATTTATAGGTTAAAGGTCTAGGATGAAGTTTTGCCACAACTCTGGAGGTTTTCTTGGCGACTTTGTCTATTTTTGACAAATTTAACTTCCTGGCTGATTGAGTTGTCTCTCTCCGTCCTTCTGATGCTACCACCTCCATGCCTCACAGTCAGGATGACGTTCTTCGGCTCATAAAAGGCGGTTTATACTTGGCTACGACACTAGGTTGCCGTAGCCTGATGTGCAAATCATTGGAAATGCAGCTTTGAGTCGCAGTGATTGATCCATCTTGGTTGTAGCGTGTTTCCGTTTTAGTTTTTCCGGCTGCTTCTCCATCTCCGCAAAACATTACGGATTGTTTTGGGTCAATAAAGGTGGAACACGTGGAGGAAAGGTTAACTGAGGAGAGTCGGAGTGAAAGTGAAGCATGAAGTAGGAATAAAAGTTCAAAAACTCGCACCTGCGTAGGTTACGTACGTAGGTTACAGCGTCTATGTCCCGCAGTACCTTAAATGAGCCTTAAGCTTTCACCCTTTTTTCCTACAGGCATAACAATAGTCAGCTTTTTATGTTTCATCAGACCAGAGGACATTTTTCCCAAAATGGCGGTGCTGGAGCTACTTCGTTGCCGAGCAGCCTCTCGATGTACAACTTATTTCCTGCACTGTCAACACAAGGTCGTGTCTCTTTTTCTACCAAAGTTCATTCATCTCTAGGAAACAAAAGGCGAAGTGTGTTTTTAGGGTCTTATTTGCTTTCATAAATCAGTGGTTTTTATGACAAAGTTATATTTCTAACAGTGCCATTAAAGCCAGTTAATCAGGACCCACTTGAAGGGTCATGGGTGGGGGTGGGGGCTGGACAGGTCTGCAGTCTGTCCCAGGGCTAACACAGAGAGACAACCATTCACAGTTTAGAATAACCAATGAACCCAACCAGCACGTCTTTGGACGGTGGGAGGAAGCTGGAGAACATGGAGATAATCTTGATGTGTGGTATCGCCAGATTTCTACCAAAAGCTGCAGGAAATGGTGTGCACGTTAAATAATCGATATCGGATCTTATAAATCTACAGTATGTGAGTCGAGGAAGGTTTTAAAAGGGCTATGATGTCTCCATGTCTTCGGACACCAAAGCTTGCTGGCGTCATGCTGCGTTTAAAGACCGTTGGTCATTGGTCCAACCAAGGAGACGGTTTAATCACTAAATCGTCTTTTGAAATCTTATCCTTGAGAAAATGTCTGTGAAGGTTCTCAGTCATCCAGGTCATGGTATATTGTGTGAAGTCTGAGGTTAAATGCTCAGGAACGCTTCCGGAGGTCTTTTGCCCCTTCAGCAGTCAGACTCTTTAACATCAGCATTTCCTAACTCTTCTGCTGCTGAGCTTCTTTTCAGGACTTATGCACAGTGTACAGTATATATAACCACACCTTCTATTTGCAGTATGTGGTAATTTAACTCCTATTGGAGTTAAATGTTGTTTTTATTCATGATATGCATGAATGTCAACATACTGCCGCTGTAACGCCCTAATTTCCCCCATGGGGATGAATAAAGTCTTATCTTAAATAGGAACTCCTCCTGAAACCTGCTTGTTATGTTTGACCAGAAACTGGTGCAGCTAATTGTCGTCGATGGAAATTGCTGCATTGTTGAACGTTTTTTGGATATATCCTTGACAAACTCACATTTTTTCGCCCATTTCTCCAGAGACGATCGTCCGTCATGTCCCACCATGCTCCTCCGATTCTCTCCGTCCACCCGACTCGGGCGCTGGTTGATGAGAAGCTCCATGTGTTGGTGGAGAATCTTCCTCCGACAAGTCCGGTGACCATCCGCTCCCTCCACCAATCGGAGGACAAGGACTACTGGGAGGCCTATGGACACTACGTCAGCGATCACAGAGGGACCGTGTCTGGTGGGTCCTCTTTGTTTTTGGGTCAATCTTAACATGTGGTTGGTTATTAATTCATGCAAAGTTAAGGTTTTAACGTGATTAAAGACGACTTTAAAGATGCTGCAGACAATGAAAAACAAGATATTAAGAGTTCTTGTTCTTCAGTGAACTGTGTAAACTTCAATCTTTGTGGTTTTCATGACTAAGCTGTCCATTATTAAGGCTAGTATGCTAAATAAAGCTTAATAATCAGCCTTTAGTTGGCTAATTGGCTCATGCTCAGACATGGAGGTGATTAGGAAAGCTAAGTTTATCTAAATCTAAAAGGTTTTTGTGAAAAGTAGTAAATGAAATTCTAAAACTGTGACGTTTAGCAGCTAAATAAATCCAGATGTTACCTTCAGGACGTGGTGAAGACCAAAAAAATGGAGTAAATTTGTATTTTTTGTACCTCTTTCTTCCGGTGTCTTCAGATGATCCTTCTCTGTTGTTCTGGGGTTGATTTTTACTTCTTTTACCAAACTACGTCCATCTCTAGGAGACAGAGGACGTCTTCTTTTTGTGGGATATAATGGCTGCCAAGTCCAGAGGGGTTAATATAGTATTGTTTGCACAGGAGGTGGTGGAGACCAAAAATGGAGCAAAAAAGTGAGAAAACTCAAACTAAAATGGCCAAAAAACAAAGTAAATCTCTTGCTCTCCCATTAATCATTTAAGAATCCCTCAAATCTATTTGGTGACCCTCATGGGAAAGTTGTCGTAGGTGCATATACTTTATAAATATCTAAACTAGAGTAACCCATTAAGATAGAGTTTGGGAAGTCCGACTAGAGGCCTGAAGGTTTGCTAGTAGTCTGAAAATAAATAATGTTTTTATTCCCTTGTTGTTCAGTATCAGATGATCTGAGTTTTGGAGGCACCTACTCTGGGATAGAGCCCATGGGTTTGCTGTGGAGCATGCGTCCCGTGCCAGGCAGCCGCCAGGGCCTCAGGTAAAATATCTGTTAGCCACAAGGGGGCGCCAACGATGCGAAGAAGACTAGGTTTACGCATTTTCGCTTTTCTTTCTGGGCCAGGCTGAGGAAGAAGAACGTGTGTGCCCCCATGTTGGTCAACATCTCGGTTTATGGAGGACATGAGGGATTCAGCGACCAGACCCCCCTGGCGTCAACGCTCACGGAGAGATGGTACATGGCTCCAGGCGTCAAGAGGATCGAGGTCAAAGAGAAAGGAGTGCGAGGGACGCTCTTTATACCTCCAGGTACCATTAGCCTATAAGTGGCTTTATCTGGAAATTTCAGAGTGAATTTCAGCTAAACATTGACATGTTTGGCTTCGACTTTACTGTTTTGGTTCACTTCAAAGCTTAAATATGGTGTAGAGTAGCTAAAAAAGCCAGGTGTTTTCCTCAGGAGGTGGTGGACCCCCAATCTGGAATAAAAACGTTGATTTCCTGTTTTCTTCGTGGTCTTCTCAGGTCCAGGACCTTTCCCCGGGATAATGGACATGTGGGGCGGTGGTGGAGGGTTGGTGGAGTATCGCTCGGCCTTGCTGGCGTCTCATGGTTTTGTTTCGCTGGCGCTGGAGTACGTCACTGCTGGAGAGGTGCAGTCGGGGGAGCTGGAGTTCAGCTACTTTGAGGTTTGAGCTCGAGTTTGTAAACAAAATGCATCACGTTTCTTTGTCTGCTGAATCTTCTGTCCATCACCACATTAAGCCCCGCCCCAATCGATCTGATTGGCCAGACATAGCTTTGCAGGAGCAGAATCAGTTCCCAATGGAAAGACTCCAGAACGACCTGTGGCCACAAATCCATCATGATTGGCCTTGGCATCTAAAGCATGAACACAGCTTGTACTATCGTAACACTTCATTTGCTGGTTTCTAATTCTTCACAGGCGGCGTTTAATATCATCAAGGACCATCCTCGAGTGTTGTCAGACAAAGTTGGACTGCTGGGGCTTTCCTTCGGCTCATTTGTGAGCTTCTGCATGGCGGCTGAGAGCACTGTCGTGAAGGTAAATAAATTGCCTTTTAGTCCTTTAAAGGGATAATTCCAGTATATCTGAATATCCCATATTTCTGATTAAAGTGTCTGTGGGTCTTGTTGTGTTCCAGCCTTCTTGCATTGTCAGCGTTAGCAGCAACTACTCATATCCACCAACCAGGACAATCGGTGGGTTCAGTGAAGCAATGAAAAGGTCAGTTCTGCTTCTGTTTATCAGTAGCATGAATGTACTTCATACAGTTTTACATTTGCACATAAATAATTATATTTAATGACTTTTTTAAGGCATTATGACAAAGTATGCGTGGATGAGAACAACCACCATATCTGGAAAGGTTTAGGTATGGTCGTTTTCAGTGACCCTTCATCAAAAGTGGATGTAAGTAGCCTTTTGTTACAGCAAATTATCAATGTCGGTGTTTAATTATAATCAAATTATAGTTTAACAAGTTTTATTTTTTTTTTTCTTCTGTTAGGTGCGGAAGATAAACTGTCCGATGCTGCTGATCAATGGTTGTGATGATCAGAACTGGCCATCGGTGGAGACGGCTGAAGATGTGAGCTCACACACGTAGTCTGTGCAGCTTTAGCCTAAAATAAGATAACGTTAGTCCAGGAGTTAGCTATTATTGTTAGCTACAGCATGAGGCAGAATAACTTATCATTAGCCCCAGAGTTAGCTTAAACAGGATATGCATAGCTTCTGTGTTAACTGATGCAAGATGCTGATACTGTTAGCTGCAGTGTTAGCTTGAAGTCGATACTGTCAGCCACAGTGTTAGCATCTGTGTTGACCTAAACAAGACAAGACAAGATGCAGTGTCTCCTAAAATAAGATACCGGTCGCAAAAACAAGGAAAAAAAACAACTACAGTGCTAGCTTAAATGAGATACTGTGAGCCACTAAGTTAGCATAAATACGCTACTAATAGCTACTGTGTTAACCAACGAAAGACAGTGTGAGCTACAGTGCTAGCTTAAATAAGATAATAATAATAATTATACATTTTATTTAGAAGCGCTTTTCAAAATACTCAGACACTTTACATAAAAAGAACATAAAAAGATACTGTAAAACACTGAGTTAGCATTAATAATATACTAATAGCTACTGTGTTAACCGAAGAAATATACTGTTAGCTATAGTGCTAGCTTAAAAAAGATATTAATAGCTACTGTGTTGACCAAAGAAAGATGGCGTTAGCTCCAGTGCCAGCTTAACTGAGATACTATAAGACACTGAGTTAGCATAAACCTGTGGCTAAATGATATATTGTTAGCTGCTCCAGTTTAAACAACATGCCGCTGATGATATTTGGTTGAAGCTAACACCTGGACCTCCCTGATCCATATGTTTGTACATCATCTACATTTTGTTGTCACTCACCAAAGCTGCTCTGCATCAGAATCTCACATCGTTTTTCCTTTTCACTTTTATCTTTCTCCTTCAGATTGAACAAATGATGCACTCGGCTGGGAAGGGCCACCTGCTGAGCCGGATTGACTACCCTGATGCTGGACATCTGATTGAGCCTCCTTACTCACCTCATTTCAGAGCAACTAACTTTATAGTGCCTAGCAGAAACGAGAAAGGTGAGTTATACTTACAGAAGATTATTACCTAGCTTCCTACCTAGCATCCATCTGGCTGTGAGCTTCAGAAAACACCAGTTAGCATAATCAAGATGCTATTTGCCATTGTGCTACTCTTAACTAGCTAACGTTAACCTCTACTGAAACATAGTCAAGATAATGTTAGTCACTGTTAATAAACATGCTAAATCATTGTTAGCCGGTATGCTAACCTGAACAAGATAGCTTTAGCTACTCTGGTAGCCTAAAGAAGATGACGTCAGCTGCTATATTAATAAACAAGATAGCATGTGCAACACTGCTAGTGCTAGTTTTACAAGATAGCATTAGCTGCTATGTGGCAGCCATGTTAACCTCAACATGATAGCATTAATTGGTCTATTCATTGACAAGATAACATTAGCTGCTATGTTAGCCTAAACTATATAGCATTAGCTGCTAGGTTCATAAACAAGTCGCTATAGATGGCTAAACTAGACGATATTAGCCTAAAAAAGATAATGTTACCCTTTGTGAATGCTGGTGGTGAATATTAGCACAGGTATCGGTGCTAATGCTAATATCAAAGGAGAATCCATGATGGCTACAAGACTGAGCCACCAGAAGTGAGCAAACATTGACAAAACTAGTGTCCCGTGAGCTAAACTTAAAACATTTCCTTTGCATAAAACATCAAACTGCTAGTTTTACTTTTAAATGTCATGTCTCACGTGTATTTTCCAGTAATACTGCTGTGGGGAGGAGAAACCAAAGCCCATTCAGACGCTCAGGAGGACTCCTGGAAGAAGATCTTGCATTTTCTACAGCAACATCTGTACTGCAGCCCGAGTCTCAGAGCGAAGATGTGAATGAGGAATCGAATCGCTGCTTCAGCAAATATGTTTTTCGTTCTGACTTCTTCAGTGGAACCATAATTTGTACAAAACTGAATCCCATCTGAACACTTAATTACGTGAATGTTGTTTGTGTAAATTAGCTCTAATAAAAGCCTGCCGATCAACTTGGATGTCCACTATGTTTAATAGTGTTTTACCAGAAAAGCAGAAAAACTTCCCATGATACCGATGCTGCTTTTCAAACAGCGTCGTGTTTTTTATGTTTACGTGAAATATTTGTACATATGAACGGCGCCCCCTTGTGGCATTCGCAGTATGTTGAAGGAACAATTATATTCCCCAAAGCTTCATCCTTTAATCATGTCTTTACATTTCCTACATTACATGGTCGTTGGCTTGCTAACTGTTAGCCTCAGTAGCTTCTAGACACCAAGTAACTAAGACAGTCACTGAAAGAGTCGGGTAGAACGGCTGCTAGCACTTATGAGCTAGCAGTAGCTAAGTGGTAGCCCTGGTAACACCTTGAAGCAGCTGGTATATTTTTACAAAAAAATTGCAATTCAAATTTTGGAAAAGGATATGACGCTTCATCATTTGCAAAGCTAGCTCACACATTAGCCTATCCTCAGTAAAAACGACAGAGTCTTAAATAGCGACTTAGACGATTTCAGTTTATTTAGAGTGCACTCAGAGGCTTTTGCACACTTTACATGTTAAAATATCTGATTAAATTTAACATTCGTCCGTGTCGGTTGATCTGCAGCGATCTGAAACCTGTCCGTACGCAAGCTAGATGATCAGATGACACAGGAGCGTTCAGAGTGTCCTTACAGCTCGAAGCCCAAAACGACTTTGGTAAAGGCACACTTTCCTTCAGCGTGGGAGAAGTGGGGTTAAAAACAAAGAGTGGATCATCGGTTCAGTATCAGATTGAGAATGTACTCGACCAGTCGTAGAGTCGGTCGGCTGATCGGGTAGTGAGGCGGCAGCTTCTCCTCTGCACACGACGGCTTCACAAAGTACCTGAGGAGAGCAAAGTCAAAAAGGCAAGAGTGGAGATTTACGAATCTATGATATGAATGTTTGAGTCTGGACCGGGAGAGAGCAGAAACACAAACCTGAACTCCTCTCTGAAGTGTGAGCGCAGGTGCTGAGCCATCTGGTTGTTGTACTGCAGACACACCAGCAGGAGGCGACAGCGCTGGAAGAGCAGGACGGACTGGACCGGACTCAGAGCCGACTCCCTCAGGCCCGATAGAACCAGCACCACCTGCTGGGCCTGGTAACCAATGAAGGACAACTGGGCGGGGAGGGGGGCAGGTTTAGATTAGATTGGGTTTATTATTATTATTATTATTATGAATGAAACAGTGAGGTCTACCAGGTGAGGATGAGGCTGCAGGACTCGAAGAATCCAGCCGACGCAAAGGAAGTTGTCAGCAGAGAAACACCTGCCGGTCTGAATAAAAGAAGAAGAAATGAGTCTGCATAATTTAAATGATATTAAAAATAGTATGAATAAACTATAGTAGTAAATAGAGCTATCACCTCGTGGCCTAAAAGCAGCAGCTCAAAGAGCAGAGAGCAGGCGGTGTCCAGGTACTCTGCTAGCAAGACCTGAAGCTGGAAGATGATGATGATGATGAATACGTTAAAAATAGATTTTAATCTGATTTATTAAAGTTATCAGCTCACCTCAGACTCCACCACAGATCCATGGCTCTGTGCTTCTAGCTGTGGATCACATATCAAGGCGAGCAGCATCCTGGAGGCCAGGGCTCCTCTGCAGAGACATGACGTTATGAACATACAAGGCAGCGCAGAGAGCTTAAAACACAGACAGGTGAAACGTTTACTTCTTGGCAGAGAGCAGGTTGATTCTGGCGGCTTCCACCTCCGTATCTCTGAACATGATGGCGAGCGTCTGGACGATCAGAGTGCTCAGTCTGGAGACAAACAGCAGCCAGGTGTTACTCTACTCACAAATACTTCTACTACTAATACTACTACTACTGCTGCTGACACCAAACTGAAGCTATCACAGTAAACATGTACTTATGTAAATCATAATCTTACTGAAGCCTTAATCTGATTTTATTCTGCTGCTTTTGTGGAGGGGGAAATGGCTGGAACCGGTCAGCTGCAGGGTTATCAGTGGATCGGGCCATTTAGAGGGGTTTCATGGTGTCTCAAGAAACAATCACACTGACAATTAAGATTCTGGATCCAGAGGGAGTCGAGCTCCGACCAGCACGGGTGTCTCTGATACCGGCAATAAATTACGACTTTATTCTCATAAATTACGACTTTATTCTTAAAGTTTATGATTTTTTTTTCCAGTGTGGCCCTAATACTCCATCGTACTATCTAGACTAATCTCATTCTTACCTTAAAGTTATCCCATAGACTGTATATAAAACGACAGAAACAATCCTTGAAAAAACTTATTTGACGTGTATTTTTGTGTTTTAGTTTGATCCAAGTCCCGCCCACTAACAAGGAGGAGGCGGGGCTTATGACCTATACTGCAGCCAGCCACCAGGGGGAGCTCTACTTGATTTGGCTTCACTTTAAAGGAGCAAACTGTAAACTCAACCAAGTCAACTGAATCCGATTTCAGTCTAATCTACAGTACATTCAAATTTATTCCAGTCTAGAATCTCAATTCTAACCTAATCCAAACCCAATTTACACATGATTTTAGCGTAATCTACATTCATTCATGTCCCAACCTCAACCCAAACCTAGCTTAACGTAACCCAAACTAAAACCCAAACTTCTCTTCAATTAAATTAAACCAAACTAAAGAAGTGTGTGAACTGTTTTTGTCCCCACAGTATGACATAAACACACACACACACACTCTCTGCAGCTTACAGTAGCTGATCTGGGGTGTAGACTCCACTGGGACTCTGACAACCGTGAAGACAACCCTCCAGAGTCTGGACCATGAAGACACACACCTCACTGGACTGAAACACACAAGAGAAACTCTTCAGAAACCATCTGTACGTGTGAAGACAGGTCTGATTTAACACCCTGTTACCAAACAGTGACAACATTACATTTTAGGTTTGATACCTTTTCCCGTAAGAAAAGCTGGAGGTTTTAAAGTGAGCCTTGGTTCTCTACACATGAACATCTCACCCTCCAGAAGAGGCGGCGCAGCATGACGTTGCGGTGAGCGGCGGTTCTCAGCTCCTGCAGCAGCAGATACAAAGTCTCCACGCTGATCCCGTCCTGAAGCAGCTCCGAGCTCAGCTGACCGAACAGGTGAGCCGTCCGCTCCCAGCTGCAACGACACCAGCTTCAGACGCTTTACTCACATTTACAGCTACGTGACCCTCCACCGTCCCACTGTCTCTTAATGTGAGCAGAAGAAAACTGTCTGTAAAGTTAAATGCATCATTCTAAACATAAATACCTGATGGCAGGAGCAGAGGGGTCCGCTGAAGTAAGACACCTCCTCCTGTAGAGAGGGTCTAACATCAGAGTGGACCTCTGGACACACAAACACACAAAGCACAGACTGAGTGGATGAGACATCAGATAAAACCAGGACCGGTCTCTGAGGGCGAACACTCACGATGATGAAACTGTTCCAGGAGCTCTGCAGGTGGAGGTAAAGCCGGGACGTAGGCGAGACGGCGTAAAGGTGCAGCTCGGCATCCCTCTCCACGCCGTCACCGCCTCCGTCCACGCCGTCTCGCCTCAGCAGACGGGACAGGACCGAGCCGATCCTCCACGGTACCTGGAGCGTCAGGAAAAACCCAAAACAACCCAGCAAATAAATCAGACACCTGATTTATTACCACACAAGTGACGCAGATATTGAAGCGAAGATAGGCTGATAGAGAAGATGTCTCACTCTGCTGGAACTACACAAAGTCTTGCAGAGTGAAGCATCATTCATAAACAATCTTTAGATTTTTAGTTCAGGATCATGTTGCTCTCAGTTTATAATCATTTTAACGAGTCAAAGTCAAGTAAGAAACATTTTAGCATCATTTTTATAGGCTCACAAGTGCAAAAACTAAACATTAGCAGCACATTTCAAGGTCGTCGTACTTTAAAAACATAAATTCTACGCTTTAGGATGAGCTCAAAGTGAAACCTGATTGGTTTTATGAATCGTTCTGAACTAAAGTTAGTGGTTTGATTAGAAAATCTGAGCGTGTGCATGAGAAAAACATAAGCTTGGACTTGAATGTGTTGTTTAATTCTACAAATGTTCCTTTAATTTATAACAAATAACGCTTTAGGACGAACCCGTTCATACCTGAGCTAACTCGCGGGTGTTTAGGCTTTTCTCTGAGGGTGATGAAGGTGAGGTGGGTGAGGCAGAGGAGGAGTATGAGGGGTGAGGCTGGGTGGGAGGGCGTGGCACCATCAGGAGGCCCAGCGTCTCTGGGTTGGGGCAGGAGGCCGAGCGTCCCGGCTTCAGCACAAGCTGGAGCTCGTCCTTCTTCCTCCACCGACCGTCCGTCCTGACGGAGACATGAGGAGGAAGAAGAAGAAGAAAAGTTTGATTTGTGTTTTAAAGCGTCAGAGCTCGTCTACAGATTTACTCTTTAGACTCGGGCCGAGGTTTAATGACGTCCCAGCGGTGAACGAAACAGCCGAGCGTGAGGCGGCGTTTACATCACGCCCGTCAGCTTTACAGCAGTCAGTCGTAACCAGGCAACAACCCAGCGCCCAAGAGACAATAGTACCAAATATAATGCGTCTGTTTATTATAATGAAATGTTTACTGTGATCTTCAGTTACCTAACGAGGACGTAGACTAGATTAACGACCATCAGACGATAAATCGCTCTCTGTGTCGACTCACCAATGAACCTAACCAGCAGCTGTTTGGACGCTGGAGTCCTGCTGTCCACGTTTCAGATCCATCATGACCTGGATGAATCCTAATATATATAAATATTTACATATAAATAAGGTTTTATTAGCGACATATTATAATTATATAGCATGAAAGCTGTGATATGAGCTGATAATTAAACACACGTACAGTCTGATGACTCTGCTGCAGCGGAGCCACTCAGTGAACAGTGTCAGCTCTCAGAGTAAATAAGTCATGAGCTACCTGAGACACTGATCAGGCTCTTTATACACTCAGGCAGCGACACGGCTTTCATTTAACACAACATGTTCACCAGAGCTTTAACTCTCCACCGTCCTTCCTCCTCCTCCTCCTCTTACTCCTGTAAAGCTTTTATAACTCAGAGTTTGTCTGTCGCCCTGACTCCAGCGCACAAACTAAACACAGAGCAGACTCATAAAGCTGAAGGACTCCTCCACAGAATATAAAACACCGAGCAGACAGTCAGGACTAGAAAAGCAGCAGATGCTCCCGTGTGTTTTAAAATAAGCGTACGTCTTTAAGAGGGATTAAAAAGTAAGAGCAGCCAGAGCTCGGCTTCCAGACATGGATATGGTCTAACAAATGGGTGAGCTGAGGGTACAGGTGTATGTGAGTGCTCACCTCTCTGCAGGATATCCTGTGGAGGAAGCAGAGAGAGAGAGAGAGAGGGACGGTTAGAGTTACAGGTAAAGACATAAAAGGACACATGAGCTGGACTCGTCGTCTTCATTGAGGCTCAGATCACAGACTGATTTCCACCCTGATTTAATCCCTCACAACAAAAAGGATTTTACAATAAATAATAAATAAATGACACGGTTAAAGAAGTAAACAGATTAAACTCTAAACTCTGAGTTAAAAATTCAGATTAAACATATATAATACTAAAGGACACGTAACACACGACACTATCAACAGTGACATTTAATGAGAAGGAGTTTATTTTGTTTTTATGACTCTTAAAAAGTTTAAAATGTTGTAAACAGATGAATCTAATTCCGATATTTAATCTCTTTTAGCTCCATATTTGGTCTCCACCACCTGCTCAAAGAAATATCCAACATTTTACCAAATAAAATCTGCTTTTCACTGTTTTCTATAATTGTAAATTAAACTTTTTAACCATTTCTAAAAGATTATTTCCGCTAGTCGATTAGCTAACCGTGAGAAAACGCACACCTTACACCTGATAACGTCAGCGCTGAGACTTTAATAGAGGCGGAGTGAACATTCAACCTCTTTTAGCTCCATTTTTGGTCTCCACCACCTGCGTCTTTAAAAACGGCGTAAACGAACCCTCGTCTCTACCTCCTGAGGCGGGCGTTATCGCCGTGCAGTGGCTGTTCCTCCGGGACGACGGGGCCGCAGGGGGAAGCTCCACCCCCTTATCTCTCCTCAGCCAATCGCGGCCCTTCCTTGCGGGCTTTTCGGCGACGTAGGTGATTCGTACGTGCTGGCAGCGTTCCCTGTCCTTGCCACGGAGGAAATCGGGGAGGTCGTTCACCTGAGGAGACGAAACGTGAAAAAGATTCTGGATAAAAAAAAGAAATAATCATAATAATAGACTTTTTACTCAGTTATTTTGATATTTTTTACAGAAAAAAAACAGATTTTTCTCTTATAAACTTCTCTACTTGAATTTAAACATATATTTATAAGCTATTTGCACATAAAAACATGCAACTGAAGCTCAGTTCAGTCTCTACTTTTGTATATCTTCACTTTCCCGTTAACGTACTATGATTTTTGTTCATATTTATTCATTTTCTCTATTTAGTTTTGTGCTTTTTTCTGCTATTTTAACATCTTTAACCACATCCAAATCTAGAAACATTAACAGACCTAATTCTCCAGCGTGTGAATTTAAGGACTCGATGGACGTCTGTGTTTTCGTCTCCTCGGTGGACGTGACACATTATTGATCCGGTCATGTTATAGAAGCAGCTGAAGCTGTCAAGAGATCAGCGCAGGTAGTAAACTGACCGTTTAACACAGACAGGATTAGAAGTTAAACCGCTGACATAACGAGATGAGGTCGAAATTAGAGGCTTAGCTGCCGCACATGGGACTTTCCTGCTGGACTCTGCAGGTTATGTAGTGCTGCGGCTGAAACTATTTTAAGCTCATACTGGTGTAGACTGGTAGTAATAATAATAATCTAAAAATAATGTTTTTCTTGTGTGCTTTCATTTGTCAGCATCAACCTAGTGAATCTAAGTCTGATATTCTGTCTCTTCTAGCTCCATTTTTGGTCTCCTCCACCTCCTGAAGTTAAATATTTGATATATTTTGCAGCTTTTCTGTATTTATTTTTCTGATTGTGACTTGAATAGAGTAAATAAGTTCATTATGAGTTAAAAATGGTACGAGAATAAGCCGAATTACTTATTAGCAGGTCCTGTTTTCGGAGAATCGGACACAAATCGCTGCATTACTTCAATACTGTGAAAACATGATTAAGTTCAGACAAGTTCTGCAGAAACAGACGTTGGAGATAATGACGTGATCTGGATGTGGAAGCCGTACTAGATGGAAGAACATCGGTACCTTGCACGTGTGGTCAAATATGATATTATGAAGGCAACAAAAAGTATTTTAAAGCAGCATATCTTTCAAATTTCTTTTATATTTCAAATCTTAGAAAGGATAAAGTAAACACGCCGTAAACAGGACACCGTATGAAGTGTTATTTACTAGATCTGAATTAATCCCGTCAATAGAAAAGGTGTGATGTGAAACCTGTGAGTAGAAGTCAGCCATGTGTAATCTGAAGAAGTTAACACAGATCAAACAGCAGGAGACTCGTAGTTAATGAGGCCACAGTGTGACGTGCAGGCATTTTCACTGGCTTTGGTCACAGATAAGGACGTAACTGAATATGATCTTATTATCAATTAATCGGCTAATGTCAGATAAGACATCACGTTGTTTGGTGACTTCAAACATAAGTCACGTAAACCTCGAAATATTCAATTTACCACAGAATGAAATCTGGAAATCAAAGAAGAAATACCGGCATATTAATCATTCATACTTTTCTCCTACTAATGTCTTTTTAAATTACTAATTAATCTGCTGATTATATGATAAAACTGTTCTCATTTTCCTTCCTATATGTGAAAGAAAAACGTAAAATCATCACATTTTAGAGGCTTTAACCAGGAAATACTGAAAGAAAACATTCAAACGACTGATTACATTGGAAAAATATATGATAAACATGTAAAATATGTAAGATATCTGCAAGATGATGAATTAAACTTCTGAAGTTTCTTCTAAATGTCCCTTTAAAGCACAAAGACGACAAAATATTTGACAAAATAAGTATTAAACTGGATTGTTCAAGTCTTCTTCTATCATTTCAGGAGTTATGAAGTTAAATAAAACTTTATATAATGGTGGTCCATAAGAAATTTGAATTTCTATCAAAGTGAGATGAATATTTTGGACAAAATACAACATTTGAAGACCTGGTTTAGGCATTTATTAAAGATGGTATGGGTTTCTTTTAAAGAAAATACTACTATTATCTTTATAAGACCAATAACTAACCTGTACTTTAACTTTTTATTCACATTTTCTTCACAAATTAATCGATTACTACAACATTTGACGAATAACTGTCCATCTATTGATTAATCGATTAATTTACCATTGATTTACACTCTAAAAAGTCACTTTTAAAAGCTACCTAGCATTATAATCTCAAATAAAATAAACATTACTTCGATTACTGGACAAAATAAGACATTTAAAGACGTGGTTAAGGCTTTTATGAAAGATAAAGGGGACATTTTTAAGCAGACTATTATTATTAATTCAAAATATAGTGTTGGAGCTAACAGTTATCTTTATTACACTATAACTCAGCAAATAAATACTATATTTTATTAATTTATCACTAGTTAATTGCTCCATATCCTTATTTTTAAATCTAATGTGATATCATTTATTATTTCTGACATTTTTTAGACATTTCTATGGAGATAAAACCAGTAGAAACTGATTTTATTCATTTTTATTCACATATTTAAACTCACCAGCTCTATGTCGCGCACGCGCCCGAAGCTAACGGCCGTGGTGAGCGTGCGCGGCGGGTATTCGGTCAGGTACACGCGCTCGTCGCTCAGCACCGCGTACATGTACACCTTGTTGATGGACTCCGACACCACCACGCACGGTTCGTGGGCCCGGATCCGCTCGTACACCGCCCGTTCCGTGTTCCGCTTCAGGAACGAGTCCAGTTTGGCGTTACGGCGGCAGAGGAGCGTCCCGGAGCCGCTGCCGGTCCGGGCCATGACGGGACCGGAACTTTGGGAAGTTTAACCCCCACTGCGGTGCGAGGCTGCCGGTCTGGTGTCACTTTCCATCCGGTAAGTTTGAAGTTCACGCTTTAAAGCTACCGGACAAGTGACGGACGCCGGTACCGACACGGAGTGAGCAGGTAACCCGCCGCTGGCTCGCTCCATCACACACGCTGGTCTCTGATTAGTCCGCCAGAGAACGCTTCTGATTGGCTGAAAGATAAACGGCTATTTCAGGAGTAATTTCTAATGCGCATGTTCGGTTCGGATTAGCCCCAGATGACATTTCCTGGTTGCTCCTAACCTTTGACCTCAACCTACAAATAAAAGGTTTGATATTTTAACAATTGTGGAGTACAATTAATTCTTAAATACAACTTAGAAATATAAATAAAATAAATAACTTTTCATAAACAATATACAATACAAAAAACAGCACATGTTTCACTGTTAAAACAATAAAACTGCTATATTTGAATCAGAATCAGATTTTGATTTAAGAGATATAGAAGCAAATAGAATACATTCTTCAAAAACAAGCAAACATCTTGTTTCCCCCTTAATTTCCAGAATCAGAATCAGAATACGAATCAAAATACTTCTTCGAGGAAATTGTTTTGTTGCTCCCATAAAGTGATAGTTGCTAGTTGAACTAACAAATATACTGCATACTTGTGTTAAGGAAGAAAAAGTTTCGAAGAAGTATTTACAAAAGCGCCTGTGCACAGGCTTCAATCTGAGATTATTTTTTATTAAATAAAACATAAAAATTATATCATTTTGTAGAATATAATACATAATTTAGAAATAAATAATAAAATAACTTTTCAAGAACAGGCAAACATTTCCCTGGTGCTCCTGACCTAACACACAATTTCTTTTAATTGTTAAAAATAATAAAAATTAAGCAATCATTTTAAAATTATAATTTGTAGAATAAATTCCTAAAAATAATAAATTTATTAACAGAGAAAAAGACGAGAAAAAGCATCATAATGAATTTTCTGCCGGATATACAGATACGTATAAGAGGCACTGTGTTACTGTGAGAACAAAATATATTATATTATATTATATTATAACTTTCAAAAAGAAGTTACAGGAACCACATTAAAACCCAAAGTAAAACTAGTTCAAAACTTCAAATCTAATTTATAAAACAGATGATAAAGACATCCCTTGCAGTTTTATCTTTTTATCTGACCAATCAACTCATTGAGTGTTGTTGTAGTTCCCCAACGTTACCACTAGAGGCCAGTATAATATCAGATTTGCTCAAAGTCCCTTTTTTAAAAATGTAATTAATCTCTCTCTCTAGACATTGCTAATTCATATTTTTGCTGGTCATCTTACTAAATAATTAATACATTTACTGTCATTTTGGTTTCATATAGGCTAAACCCTCCTTCTGCCTCGTCTTCCTCTCTGTGACCCCAGCCTCTCTCACACACAGAGGCGAATCTGGCTGCAGCTTTGAAGGGGAGCTTTGTAACGGGTGTGAAAAGACCAACGGCATCACACACAACACACACACACACCACGCAGGAGATGAAGGCCGTGTTGTCTTAGACGCCTCAGAGTCAGTCTTATATGCAGCACGGCGAGAAAACCGAGACACTGAAGAAACAGTGAAGCAGCTCCAACTGATCTGAGGCTGCTGATTGTTCAGTTTATTTTTGAAAATAAGGGGCTGGGTCCACAGAAAAGACCAGAGGTTTAAAAATATTATACAAGGAGGCTGAAGAACAGACTCAAACACTGATCTAATGATGCCGTTTCTTCAGCTGGACTGCAGTTAATGATTCTTTTGACCTTATCACCAAAGCTTCATCATCTACTTCATCATTACAATTATTACTATTTGATTGTTTGTCAATTTTTTTTAAATAATATTACAACACTTTAAGGCACTGGAAACATGTTATATTTTGGCATTTACTATGAAAATTAATTTTCCAGTTATCGATAATATCTTAAAACGTCCTCAGGCTAGTCACTAGCATCCTTACGTTAGCAACTAGGTTATTCACTAGCATTCGCAGGATAGCAACTAGCATCCATAGACTAGCGAGTAGCACATCTATGTGAGTCATTAGCGTCCGAAGAATAGCAGCTAACATCCTTAGCCAATGATTAACGTTTAATGCTACTCAAGACAATCCTAGGCTAGTCATTAGCATCCTTAGCATAGCCACTACCATCACTTGGCTAGCAGCTATTTCAAGGTTCGTCAATCCCTAGGTCAGTGAATAACTTGCTCAGGCTAGCATCCCAATGATAGCAACTGACTTTCCTAGCACCTCTAGACTAGTGTCATCAGCAGTGCTATGCTAGCAACTAACTTTGTCAGGCTAATGACTAGCATTCTTAAGCCAGCAACCAGGTTATAGTATTCACAGGATAGCAACTAGCATCCATATGCTAGTTGCTATTGTTAGTGGCTATCAAGCTAGTTGCTAACAATACTAGACTAGTCTCTAGCCCCCTAATGATAGCAACTAACTTTCTCTAGTATCCCTAAACTTGCGGCTAGTATTTCTTGGTTAGTCATTAGCCTAGCTTAATCATTAGCATTGTAAGAATAGCAACTAGCACTCTAGACTAGTGAGTGTAATTTCTAGGCTAGTTAATAATGTACAAGTAGAAATAATATCTGAATCGGCTAATCTATAAAAAAACAAACACATTTAATAAGCAACTTTTATTTTTTAATGCAAAATTTAATCATACAAAATGAGACGGTGCTGTTTTTAGACGTTTCACTCTATTTAGTTAAAGCGGTCACCTTTAAAGTCGCATTTCTGCAGCTCTGGTCAGCCGGGTCTCACTGTACTCCTTCTTCATCACCATCACCGCCTTCATCATCCTCAAACACTGTGTGTTTGTGTGCAGCTGCAAACAACGGTGGTGGGCTGACCGCTCACACTGATGCCTTTGTTCTGCAGAAGAAGAAGTAAACAGCAGCAGAGATGGAGAATATAGCCTCATGACACACTGGGTTTGGCTGGTGTTGACCTTCGTGGCTCGTTGGAGGCTGACAGCTGGAGGTTTAAAGTTCAAAAGCTAACTGTTGGCGTTTTGTTTTCATTTCACTGCTGTTTATAATGAAACTAATAAAAATATGTCACGTGTAAATACTAGTATATGTACAGTAGGCAGGAAACCTGAATTCATTGCAATAGTTGTAGTAATTTGTAATTATTTTATCATTTTTGAGTTGGCTAGTTAGGCTAGCAAATAACTTTCTCATGCTAATCACTAGCCTTGTGAATGATAACTTTACAGGCATCCCTGTGCTAGCAACTAGCATTTCTAGGATAGTCACTAGCTTAGGTAATTTGTTAGTCACTAACATCCCTAGGCTAGCAACTTAGTGGTCAGCCTATCATATGCTACAAGATTTTTTTGGCTAGGCTACTCATGAACATCCTTGTGATAGCGACTAGTGTGAAGGTCGGTCACTGCCATCTGTAGGTTAGTCATTAGCATTCCTAGCATACCCTGGTGTCATTTCTAGGTTAGTTAATAATGTAGGCAAATAACTGTCATTCTCAGTCCAGTCACCAGCAATGCTATGCTAGCAAAACTAACTTTCCCAGGCTAGTCGCTAGCATTCTTAGGTTAACTACCAGGCTAGCAATCACTAGTATTCACAGGCTTGCAACTGGCATCCATAGGCTACTGACTAGCACATCTGGGTCAGTCATTAGCATCCCAAAAATAGCAGCAAACATCCACAGCTTGTGATTAACTTTCAAAACCACTCACCGACGATCCTAGGCTAGTCATTAGCATCCCTAGCATAGCAACTACGTCACTTAGCTAGCAGCTATTTCAAGGTGAGTCATAAGAATCCCTAGGTGAGTGAATAAGTTGATAAGGCTAGCATCCCGATGATAGCAACTAACTTTCTTAGGCTAGTCACTATTATCTCTCTACTGACAGTTAGTTATTAGCCTAGCTTAGAAATTAGCATTGTATATTAACTAGCAACTCTAGACTTGTGTCATCAGCAATGCTATGCTACCGACTAACTTTGTCAGGCTAGTCACTATCATTCTTAGGCCAGTAACCAGTATTCACAGGATAGACATAGACTAGCAATGAGCACATCCGGATAAGTCATTAGCATTCCAAGAATAGCAGCTAACATCCATAGCTTGTGATTAACTTTTAACGCTTGCTCACCAATCCTAGGCTAGTCATTAGCATCCCTAGCATAGCAAAATGTTAGTTGTAATTCTTTTTACTTTTGCTCAAGTATATTTCTTAAAGAAAGAGTTTAGTGTGTTGTCTTGTGCATAATTTATGATGTCAGGATGTTCACAGCTTCTGTAGTTATTTCCTAACAATAGCCCATAGTTTGGACATTTATCTTGATCACATTATTCGTGCTTGACTGGAAAAAAGAACAGAAAGACCAAACAAAAGACAAAGAAACAAGAGAAAGCTAAACGACAGAAAACTCTCTATTTCTGCCTCTTTCTGTGGGTGTTGATCGCTTGTTTCCTCCCAGCAGCAGCAGCAGCAGCTGATCGAGGCTGTTCGTCCTCCTCCGAGCTCTGCCGGAACTGACCGAACAGAACCGAAGCGGTCCGAGCTGAAGCAACGGCGAGAGATTAACGGAGAGAGGAATAGGTAGACATTTCATAGTTTAATAATTAACAGACAAAAAGACAAGGATGACGGCTCTAACCAGCTGGGAGCTGTGTGTCAAATATGCGGTCTTCATCTTCAATTTCGTCTTCTGGGTAAGAGTCAAAATTTAAAATATAAATACAAATGTTCACGTTTGTATTTCTAACTAATCCTCGCTATCAAATGACGTTGCAATAAGACAAACAGTAATACTTTACAAATTACGTAAAAAAAAAATGTTTATTTAACTTTAATTTATTTGACTTTTTGTCATATTATTAACCGTATTATAATTAAATTGGCCACACCCATCAGTTTCATTTAAGCCGAATTGAAGAGCACTCTGCTTTCCTTTTATTTGAGTATTTAGGAGTATTATTTATTGAATATATATTGTTTAGTGATGAAAGAAACGTTAAATTTTGATATTTTTAAACAGAGTTCCGTTTAAGAAGCATGTCAGGTCTTTCTAGACTCAGTTTTGTTTATTTATTTTTTATTTTTAGCCAATTCAACTTAAAATGTCTAGTATTTATTTTGAGACCACGTCAGATCTTATTAACACGAATAAACCCAGGGTAGTGTTAAATCAGTTGAGGCTTCACTTCAAAAAGTTGACACTCCACAAAGACTGCAGCCAACGACTGGCTGGTTCATACTGTAGCTGAGAGGAAATGACTCTTTATGCCAGCAGGTGGCAGTAATCTGGAGTCCTCATTCAAAAGGGGAAACAGGAAGAGTCACTAATAGCTGGGAGGTGAAGGAAGAGTGACTATTAGCTCGGCGGCAAGGAAGAGCCACTATAAGCTCGGAGGCGAGAAACCAGGAAGAGCCACTATTAGCTTGGAGGAAGAGCCACTATTAGCTCGGAGGCAAGGAAACCAGGAAGAGCCACTATTAGCTCGGAGGCAAGGAAACCAGGAAGAGCCACTATGAGCTTGGAGGCGAGAAACCAGGAAGAGCCACTATTAGCTCGGAGGAAGAGCCACTATGAGCTCGGAGGCAAGGAAACCAGGAAGAGCCACTATTAGCTCGGAGGCAAGGAAACCAGGAAGAGCCACTATTAGCTCGGAGGAAGAGCCACTATGAGCTCGGAGGCAAGGAAATCAGGAAGAGCCACTATTTGCTTGGAGGCGAGAAACCAGGAAGAGCTACTATTACCTCGGAGGCGAGGAAAGTCCCACTATTCGCTGGACGGCTAGGTGACAAGGAAGAGCTACTACCATTGTAGATTTTGTAGCACTGGAGTTACGTGGAACCACTGAAGCAAGAGCGTACGGTTTATTAAAGTATTGACGTGTTCATGTAGCAACAAAAGAATTTTAAGCTAGCTCAACTTTTATGTCTTATATGGGACCTGGACCTGATTTCTGGCATAAAATACGTTTGTTTACTCAACTCACCCATATAACGTTAGGGAGATTATTAGATCAGCATATATCCATATGGTGGGTGTGAAACGCAGCCTCTCTAACGCATTATCTGCCACGAAACTCGTTCATTTCACCAATATTTTATTATCCTACGCTAGTGCTATTCCCCTGTTACCTGTTATCAACATCGTAGGTCAATCTACAGACCCTGGATGATGTCATCTTTGAATATTTTTCCGATTCTAAAGTTGTAGACGAACCAGAGCAGTAGCAAATTTCAGGTAAACAAATTACACAGAGGCTGCGTTTCGTTGTATATATGGATATACACTGATCTAATTATCTCCCGAGTGACTACGAATTATACAGAAGTTGTATGGATAAGTAAACAACCGCATTTTATGCCAGAAATTTAGTTATAGTCTGTAAAAAAACACTAGTTCCCCTTTCAGCTGAAACCAGTGTTTGGTTTCCCTACGTCCATACATACTGCTGACGTCCATAAATTTAATATCTCTTGTTGCTCTCTGGCTGCTAGCGTGGACGTAGCATCAGACAGTACATTTTATTTGTACCAGAGATGACATTGATGATATTTCTACCCCAAAAGCCAGACCAACATCTCAGCCTAATTGTTTCGTGGCGTAAAGAAGCTGGAGTCTCTCTCTCCAGCTGGGAACCGATATTTGCTCCTGCAAATACTGAAGCTTTTCTAGCTGTTTACGTTCAAAGTCCCACTATCCCCCCCCCCCCCCTTCATGTCAAACAGCTTGGTTCCTTCCAGCAGCAGAGTTCAGCGGTAACCACGGTAACGGCAGCCCACAGAACCGCTCGGAGGCAGCGGGTGGAAGTCGAGTGAAATTGCTGCAAACTGCGGTTTGTCAGACACAAGTGTGAGCTGTCATTAATCTCCACGTCACGTATGAAGAACAGCGTGACCTGTTTTAAGTTTAAGTATTTCATTATTTAAAATTACCACACCGACATTTGTTGATCCTTGTGCTAGCGCAGGTGTTAGCTTCTGCTGTTACTAGCATCTAATTTAATATTTTAGTCAAACATTTAACATTACAGCACTTTAGTTAGTCTCTAAATAAGAAAACAGGATGTTGATATAAGGCGAATTTGACTTCCTTTAAATAATTATGTGACAATATCAGCTAACAGGCTGCTAGCTGTTAGCAAGCACTTTTTATATGATGAGATCTGAGTGCAGACACAACCGGGCCGGCAGGAGGTTGAGTAATTTATCAAACTGAATGGAGGTTTACAGGTGACGTGGAAACAGGAATGCTCAGGTGTCACATATCAGAAGGGGGATAACAGGTGCAACCCTCCGTTACACAACAGAGGCATTGCTTCTTTGACGTTACAAATCTGAACCGTGGCGGAAAAACATGAACAAACATGACGGTGAAATGCAGTTTCATCACTGAAGGCATTTCACCAAAAAAAAAGAAGGAAGCAGAGTGAAGGGAGACAGACGAACGGAGGCCTCGGCGGCTTGGAAACAAAGCTGCTGTTGTTGGTTTCACTGGTGTCCACTGGGAATGGAGGCTAGCTCCATTTACCTCCCAGTCCCTGGAGCACTGGAGTATTGTTGTGAATGAAACTTGTCTTTATTTGTGTGTTTTTATTTTGGTAGCAGGTAAAAACAGAACGAGACAAATTTACCGTCTACGTATTCAGAGTACTGATGTTCAGTTTGTCGTAGAAACAGAATCAGTTGGTGGTGATTCACATTATGGAGGATGAACGTGTGGTGCCGTTAAACTGGATTGAATTAAACAGTTTAGAGTGATATTAGACCTGGTTTAGGACTGGGTTTAAGACCAGATTTGGACTAGGTCTTGGACCAGTTTGTGACTTAATGTTGGGCTTGATTTGGACTTGGTTTCAGGACTGGGTCAACACTAGATTTCGACTTGATTTGGGACTAGTTTGACTTAGTCTTTAACTTTATTGTAGAGTGATACTGGGCTCGGTTTGTAACTGAATTTAAACACAGTATTAGAATAATTTCATACCAGACTGGGACTTGATTTGAGACTCTTTTCTAATTAGGTGTTCAACTTCAGTATAGTTTGATATTGAACTTGATCTCAGACAAGATTTAGACCAGATTTGGACTTGACGTTGAAGTGGTTTCAGAGCTGGTCTTTGACTAGCTTCTGGCTTAATGTTGGACTTGAGTTTTGAGTGATATTGATATTGATATTGTTTTCTAACTGGGTTTAGACCAGATTTGGAATTGGTTTTGGACCAGTTTCCGGCTTGATGTTGGACTTGATTGCAGAGTAATATTGGGTTTGATCTTAGACTGGATTTGGGCTTCATATTAGACTAGATTTAGACCAGATTTGGACTGGATTTTGACTGATTTTGAAAGGGTTTCAGAATTGGTCTTCGACTAGTTTCTGACTTCTCAAACTTGATTTTTGAGATTTGGTTTTAGGCTGAGTTCATACTGGATACTTGAATTTGATTTTAAAGCAGTTTTAGACTTGGTATTGGACTATTTTCATAACTGAGGTTGGACATTACTGAGACTGGACTTTGGACAGGTACAACACAACACAATAGTTCCATAAACCACAGGCTCCACAGTTAAAACAAGGGACTGGCCAGTGAGTGTGAATCAGTGTTTCCAGCTTGTTGATTGCTTTCACCTGGACTCCACAGTCGCTCCACCCCCCCCACTTAGTCCCACCCATCTGTCGTCTCCACCCATGCCCTTTCCCCTAGCTTCCACACACAGGTGAACTACACAGAAGGGTGTGGTTCAGCTGGCTTAAAAAAAAACACACACACACACACAACCTCCTTCCTCTTCTTACACCAACATTTGCCTCTTCTCGCTGTCTGACCGGAGGACGCTTCCATTTTCTTTCTTAAGAAGGTTTAAATCCAGAGCTGAGCGTCATGGGTGGACTGCAGTGCATCAAATATCTGGTGTTTGTCTTCAACTTCCTCTTCTGGGTATGTAGAGTCACAAAGTCTCATTAGCGGTTGACACACGAGCCTTCGAGCGGTTTGGTTGGTTTCTTTGACTGCACACCGTTTTTTTGTTTGAGCTCAGCTCAGATTGGAGATTTTTTCTCCTGGGAAAACAAATCTGGTGAAACTGATCCTGATACAAATCAAAACTACTGCCGCAGTGTTTAGATAAATACGCCTTAAACTGCTTATTTTTAGTTGTGTTATTGTAAGCTCCTGAGAAAATAAGCTAAATAAATTCAGGTGTGTGGCTGAGGGATGTGCACCTGCAGGAAAAAGGAAATGGATCCTAAACCGTATCATTAAAACATGCCGTTCTTGCTTAAACATGTATAAAAAAGAAAAACTTTTTACTTGGTACCTTACTTGTTTTGTAATATTCTGCTTGGTTTCATTGCTCCAAGTTAAATCTGTTGGACGTCTCGACTATTTCTTACTTTTATTCTGGTTCTTTGAGGATTAATTACAAATATAATTCTGCTGTAGATCCATAAACAAAAGAGGCTGCTGATTAATTCTGATACGAATCAAAACTTGTAACAGTTGTGCTCGCACAGCAAGAAGCTGTTTTTAGATTTTAAACCTTGGGGAATTTTAGGATCTGGTCTCTAGAATATTATCATGTCCTCAGATCTGCTTCAGAACAGAATCGTCATGTTTTTGGGTTTTCTTGAGTATTAAAATAATCCAGACGTGTGTGTGTGCGCACGTCCACATGTTGACTGCTTCAAAATGGTTCAAACTGTTATGTACTGAGGTGACTTGTGTTTTTATTAGCTGGTAAAATTTGTCCATTTGTTGCATTACAACCTGTTTACCTTCAGTTCTGAACGCACACAGCTGCTCTGTGGTCATCACCGTTTTCAGAAAGTGAGTCTACAGGTTTGTAATAATGCCACAGACGACTGAGTGGACTTGTGAGGCACCAGAATAATACGAAGAACGCGTCTGCACCTCCAAAGACGGAAACCTCACACTAGTTCAGACACGTTTCCGTAACTCAAATATAAACACACAAATCCCACAGATGACATTTATTTTACATGAGGAACCAACGAGTTGTGGTTCACAGCCTGTCTGGGCAAAGAAACGGCAACTGTCAGACACTGACGTGCAAATGATTTGGTTAAAAACAAAGCACACTTCCTCTAATGACATCTTTTGTATACAAGTCAGTCTCCATAGACACCCAGATTAAAACCTCAGCAGAAATTAACAGCGTGGTACTAAAACAAATCCGGTTTCTCCACTGACGACAATCAAACTGGGGTTAATTTTAATAGATGTCACCTGTTTAAATGATTTATGGCTTTTTAGTTATGACAGCTGTGTAATTTACAATTTAACAATGAACAAGTTGTGAAATTAGGCCTGCAGGGGTTATTCCTTGTTGTAATACCACCAGCGGCCACTTGGAAACAGAAAAACACAGGAAGTGAGAAAAGCTGCAGTTACTCTAATGTCCACTAGAGGCTCCACCAGTTAGTTAAAGGTCTTTTAGAGTACTGCGGTACAGAGACGCTCTAATTTACAGGTGGTCTAGACTTCTGCGTGAAATTGACGCAGAGCCTGATATGCCGAAACTGACGGCGAGTCGCGGCGACGCAGACCGCAAGACCTGTGATTGGTCCGCTTGGTAATTTTCAAATCGGTTGTTTTGGTTAAAAAGGGATTCAACACGTGGAAGAAAGGTGAACTGAGGAGGTTCGGAACATTTGTACGACTCGTCTTTGGCGCAGTTTTGGTTTCAGCCGAAGTCGTTGAAAGTGAGACACAAATGAACCCGACTGGCGTTTGGGTGCGTTTGTTACAGAGCGAGCCAGACCAACGAGCGCACGGGTATAAATGATTCTCACGTACGTAGGTTAGTTTGCGTACGTAAGTTAGTTTGCGTACGTAAGTTGCGGCGTTTCTCACCCTGTACCTTATATGTGCCTCAGACCTCAGTGTCAGTCTGATGATGATGATCATGACAACTGTACTGTTTAAAAGATCAAAAAGCTCCAAGTTTTACATAGTTAAGCAGATTTGACATAAAGTCCACGGTTCATCTTTTACAGCCTGACGATTACACTCAAGCAAACCATGAGTCTCATTTTGTTCTAGATTTGATCATGTGGTCATTGAAGCAGCTTGTGTCTTTGATTAATTTCTGATAAATTTAACCGTGAAAGGAAACTCTTCTAACAAACCTACATCACAAAGACATGCATCTAACATCTGTGGTTCAGCAGCTAATGGTGTCTTTGTGGTTAATGAGAGCTGACATGAACCTCTGGGGAAAGCACTGTTTTCATCATCAGGATGTCTCTCATGAGCCTTTTTATTCTGCTTTAATAATCATCTCCACGAACCAGGACGCTCAGGTCCTAACTCTGGTTTTAATGCTGAGATAAAATCAGCTACCTTTGAATTAGTTTGCTTCTGGATCCGTTGTGCACATTAATAAATCTGTAGAGGTTTCAAACATGTTGCAGCTTCAGGCCACGTTGTGAAGGTGTGTCTGGCTTCTTCTGACTAACAACACTGACGAATCCGTGACTTAACGTCATGCGCTGACAGATTCATGGGTGTGGTGATGTGTACCTTTTCACTGGAGCAGTGTGTCACACAATGATCCAGAGCAATCTACTTTTCCATGACTCACTGAGGATGAGCGCGAGTCGGGTGTAGGCAGGCGTCTGAAATTAAAACTGATTGCAGGTTAACACTTGAGTGTTTCCAAAACATAAACATCAAATGTAATTCGGCTTAAGTTTAAGATTTGTCGTAGATGACGAACCATTTTACAGATGTGGAGATGCTTCTTGTCAAGGATAAATCTGGTTTAATTTCACCTGATTATTAATCTACTCCACTGGTACGTTCTTATTTGTGCTGCTCAGGCTAGCTACTAATTTACCTAGTGGCCACTAGTGGTATTACAACAAAATATCCTTTGTAGCCCTCAAGACATTTGAGGAACTGCAGTTTTAGCCCATCCAGGTTAGCTCCATGTATTAGCATCCAATGCTTGGTTCCACCTCCCACTTTGGGAGTCTGCCCCTAGTGGACATTTACCAGAACTACAGCTGTAGTGCTTCCTACATACGCTCCTTATCCCAGCTTAATTAGACTTAATTTCAGGAGAGGAATGAAATAAAAGACATACATAGGAAGCATTAAGCATATGTAACTCTGCAGGAATCTCTGAAATGGAAGCAATGACTCAGTCAGCTCATGTAATTGTGTAGGAGCAGGAGAATGTGAGTAAATGGTGATTAGTGTGACGAAAAGGTTGCTGTTTACCGTCAGTGTTGCCAAAACACTGCAGAAGGAAAAACAATGCGTTTCCTGTCGTGTCCCAACACAAATACGTGTTAGTTACTAGTTCTAAAATTCCCCCTTCCCGGCCTCTTGCGATCATGTACGTGTATCGTTGATGTGTCGAGCGGATGTCACTACTCCATGATGAGGCCGATGAGTTGAGGATACTTTAGGGTTTAGTTTTTAAACTGTTTTCTGTTCACGTCTCCGTCAGCAGCCAAGGTTTAAAACCAAAATTACAGCCGTTGACTGTTTGGTTCATGTTGTTGTGGGTGGACAGATGCTTCGTCTCTGATTCATCGTCAGCAGACGGTAGCAGGAAACTCAGACATCATAATCAGAGTGATTGACAAAGAGTGATTACATAAGTCATTCTTTAAATTTATGTCCAGAGGTTCATAGCTTCTGCTCAAAGATCTGTGAATTCATCGGCTAGATGTTAAAGGTTTTACGTGTTGTGTAGGAGGATCTGGTTGATCAGGTTCCTCGGGGTGGGTTTGATATTCAGTGTGTTTTGCAGCAAGTTTAACTTCATTCCCCAGCTGTTAGCTTTCTGAATGACACTTCCTTACGCAATCTGCCTTTTTTTTTTTTCCCCCACACTCTGGACTAGTATCTGTTCTGTAAACAAAGACATGAATGGAGGAAAATGTGCAAGAAATAAAAGCGTGTAAATGCACTTGAGTTTGTTCCAGTCAGAGTTTGCTTTGGGAACATTTGTGGGTGGTGCACACCTGAAGCTGAGTCTGTTAAAGACCACATACTCCCCTGTAATTAAACCTCAGTTTGGCCTTTTTTCTGGTCCAGAGCCTCCCACCCTTTGTCAAGTCCCAACTTCCTGTGTTTCTGTTGCTAGTTTAGACAATCAATAACCATGTGGGGGTCAATACCCATGGAGAAGCATTGAATACCTGTAGACTTGGTTAGCATTAAAACTTGTACAATTGTGGGTACAACAGAGTAGCTAGCCAAACTGAAAATCTGAAAACTGGTGAAAAGATGTTAGCATCGTTGCTAATCTCACCCAAAATGTTGTTGGGAAAACATTCCTAACCTTTTTTTTTATCAGTTCTTACCACTAACTAACCACACCTCCTACCTGTGCCAAGGCAAACATTAACACAGTTGCTAACGTTAACTGCCTCGCGCCACAATACCTCTAGACTTTCTGTAATGGACCTCTCTGCATTATTATTGTTTGTCTAACCTAGCAACGGTAGAGTAGAGCGCTGGAAAGTCCAGCGGAAGGTCAACAAAGATTTGACTTTCAAAGTTTTTTTTCTATGCGGAACCCTGCATGGCTATTGTTCGTCTAATCTAGCAACACAAACAGAAACGTGACCTGCAGTAACCTGGCGGCGAGATGGAGGACAATGGAAAAGAAAGTCCCAGTCTTTTGACGAGCTTTTCCGAGTAACAGTTGGAGGTTTTCAACATTGTTTGTCAAGTCCAGACTTTCTTTTGCTGTTAGCTTAAACAAAAAGGATAGAAGGCGTCTGATTGGTGGAGGCAGACCAGTCGGAATGCAAACAAAGGTCAATTAGAAGAATTTATTTTGATCCCGTTTTATTCCTCCAATTATTCGTTCAACAACCCATTAACGACCAGAGATGGTGTTGAAACTTGCTTACAGATCACATAAACCGTCTGTCTTCTCTGGCTAACGTGCCTTTGTTTAAGCTTTGATGTTCCAACACCTAAAGTACGTTTTTAACCCGTGGTGCTAAAGATGTTTTTCCTCTTTCTCCTGCAGCTTGCCGGTACTGGAGTCCTAGCCGTTGGACTCTGGCTTCGTTTTGACAGCAGGACGGTAGGACTATTTGAAGGAGAGGGGTCGCCCTCCGTCTTCTTCACTGGTAAGACATCGTCTCATCAAGCCTTTATCTGCAGTTGACATGAGAATAAATCACTCTGCCGGTGCATCAAACTGAGCAAGGAGATCGGTGATGGCTGAAGAGTTTAGGAGCTTGTGTTCAGAGTCTGGTGAAAGTTCATGGATCAACTGGTAAATCAAAAGCTTTGCCTTAAGGCTCAACTTCTTCCTCGCCAATCCACCTGTCCACCTCTTTCTCTGAGATACTCCTTCGCTTTGTGGAGGAACTCGCCCCCAAACCTTGAGAAAATGAATCATACTTGTGTTAATTTGTTGACGTGACCTGATGGAAGCTGATTGGGGGACGCGGGCCGTCCAGAGGGCAGCTGAGGCCAGAGTTGAGGCAACTCCTCCAGCGCTGCACACATAGCTTTCATTCTTCGCCGGTGGACAGGGACGTCTTTGTTCCAGGGACTTTTGTATTCTCGATAGGAACTGTCACAGAACGACGGACTGGCCGCCTCCCTCATCTCTTTGTGTTGTCGCTCCCATCAAACTGATGAGTGAAGTGGGCAGCGAGGGCGACGGAGGCCGGGCCTTGAAACGACAAACATCTTAATAATCGCTTTGGAGGAGGTGGAGGAGGAATATTTGTGTGTGTGTGCATGACTTTCTATGACTCATCCACATGAAAACACGACGACCATCAAATCTGTCGGCTTTAAAACATTTTCCTTGTTTTTATAGCTTTGGGAAATTGCAGAACAGGATTTATGGCGACTATTATGTGACGCAACATGCAAATAACAAATTAATTTACATATTCAAAAATAGACGAGAACAAAGTGTAGGCAAATGATGGTACACATCATCAGCTGATAGTGGCGTCTGCTCTCTGACGGCCTCAGCTCTTGGCGAGACTCTGCTCCATGTTGATTCATACTGCTGATCTCCCTAAAGTTGTTCTGCTGGAGTCTTTGCCGTCATAGTCATGAAACCACTTTGGCTTTAGCTCTGTGGCGTTGAGCATCATCCTGCTGGAAGCAGCCTGGTCTAAGATGGTCGGCCATGATGCTCTTAACGCTCTGTGGCTTTCAGACCATGAGTCTCAGACAAAGTGTCCAAGAAAACCCTTAATGCATCTGACCAGACTTTGTTTTTCCATCATCAACTGTCCAGTGTTGGTGGATGTTGGTTTAAAAGGAGGTGAAACCCAACGGCGTCTTCAGCTGCCTTTGCACGTTCAGGGTTAGGGTTAGCAAGTGTACCAGGATGCATCGTGGGAGTTGGGGGGGCTATGTACATCCAACGCCGTGGCCTCTTCCAGGAGGATGATGCTCGTTGGTTCAAGGTGTCGCCTCTAAATTCAACCAGATCTCAGTCCGATCCCACATCTGTCGGACCTTCTGGACTGGACAAACGAGTCTGGATCCACCTTGAAAGATGTTCCGCTAACGTCTAAAGAAATCCAGGCTGTCTTGGCGGCAGAAGGAAGACGATGCTAGGCTGGACTGTTTATGACCGGACGACAGGGTGGTGAAGCAAACACTTGATTGGTTGATGCCTCAATTTGGCTAAAAAAGCTTCTAGGATAATGTTCTCTGGTTCAGGAAGTGTTTGAGGTGTTGACTTGGCTCAAGATGCAGCATCTGTGTGACGTTCTGGACAAACAAGTCCAATCCACGGACGCCTCCACCTCAGCTTACCGGACCATCTTGGTTCCAGATACTAGAGCACACCTTCAGAGGCTTGTTTTTAACTCGCATCCTCCTCCGTCGTTGCAGGCGTCTACATCCTGATCGCGGCGGGGGCCCTGATGATGGTCGTGGGCTTCCTGGGATGCTGCGGAGCCATCAAAGAGTCGCCGTGCATGCTGGGATTGGTGAGTCCTCCAGTCTTTGTTTAACAATCATTGAAACACTCACGGGTAAAACTAAAGCTTCTCGTTTCTGTTTTTTTTTGCAGTTCTTCCTCTTCCTGCTCATCATCTTCGCCGTGGAGGTGGCCGCTGGGATCTGGGGTCTCTCCAACAAGGACCGGGTAACGACACGGCAAAACGTTTGCTAATCATTGCTCTCATCGATCAGTACTCGCGTATGAACTCCTTCCTCTTATGTGTCCAGGTGGTGGAGGACGTTACCGAGTTCTACAAGCAGACCTACGCCAACTACAAGGACACCAGACAGGAAGCTCTGAAGGAGACGCTACGCCTCATCCACTTCGGCGTAAGAAAACAAACCTTTCACGTCCGTTGATTCGTTAAAATAAATCAACTCGTCGGTAAAGAAATGAGTTTTGCCTTTTTAGCTGGACTGCTGTGGCCCAACGGGAACCGTGATCGACGCCGCCAAAGATATCTGCCCCAAGAAGGAGGGACTGGAGGTCCTCATCACCACGGTAACGCAGAGTTCAAAATGCTCTCCGTTGTTGGCATCTTTATTATAAAGGGCTAATTAAATCTCCTGAGCAGCTCAAACCGTTTTCCATGGATTAAATAAAAACGTTTGTCCTCTTCCCTCAGAGTTGTCCGGCCGCCATCGAAGAGATGTTCAACAACAAGCTGCACATCATCGGCGGAGTCGGCATCGGCATCGGAGTCATTATGGTGAGTCTGAAAAGCACGGGAATCCGAGGCTAGCGTTAGCTTAGCACTAAGGCTGGAAACGCCAATGCATTTACCCAGAATTCATGGCAAATAAACGCCCACGTTTGCATCAGTTACTTTGTTTACTCTGTCACCTCTTCCTCATCCTCTTCACCTCCTCCTAGTTTCCTCACAGCAGCAGAATCTCTTTGTTAATAAAGTTTTTATCGACTAACTTCCGGCCTCGTCTCCGTCTCTCTGCAGATCTTCGGGATGATCTTCAGCATGATGCTCTGCTGCGCCATCAAGAGATCCAGAGACTTTGTGTAAACCCCAGGAAACCCCCGCCTCCCTCCCTCCGTCCTTCCTCCCCCTCCACGTTTAACTCTCCTCACTTTGTCAACCTGCTGTTTGTTATTTTTTAGAGTCTAAACCAGTTTAATAACGGCCGTGCACTGATTGGATCCGTACAGGATGGCCTCGTCGACCTGTGAGTGTACGGATCCCGCTCAACGACGCCTCTTTAACTTTTCCCCTCTCGTCTGCAGGAGGGTTACATGTTCACACACCGAGTAAACAGAACAAAAGGGCGTTCATGTTATGACACGAAGCATCAAAAAAAATAATCACTTCATCGTTTGATCGTCCTCAGGACAAAGACTTTTATCATGTCTCTGCTGCCCTCTGGTGGACATTTTATTTTTTATTAACTGAGCTGTAGTCTAACAGGCTTTCTGCAGCTAACTGAAGGTTACCGTTTTATTTTGAAGCTGCACATTAGATGAGTTTTTTTTTAATTTTAAGTCAAAGCTGAACTGTTGCGTTTTATGCACATTTCTTTTTTTTTTTTTTTTTTGATTAAAGCAATTCAGATTTGTCTCTTAAGATGCCAAATAAATAAACTAAAACAAGAGACTGGAGTTAAACGGAGCATTTGTTGTTAGAAAAATGCAGAACACATGTACAGTTTATTATGTCTTACATTTGTAACACTCAAAAGTTCATTTCAATGCAATCAATATTAAAATATTTTCTTTTTTGCAAATTTGTTCTGAACATTAAACTGCTGCAGATTTTTATCAACTAAACTTTTTCAAAATGTCATGAGTGATGGAGAAATCCCAAATCCCATCCTTTTTTAAACATATGAAACACATCATGAAAAAGAAAAGTTTTATTTCAAATATGAAATTTTGAATGAGACATTAGTTTAAAAAAAAACATTTCTAGACATTTTTCAAGACTGTCGTAATAAAACACGACACCAAGAACGTAAAAATAAGAGTTTAATAATCATAGATCATTTACAAAATACAAGAAATTGATTTAAAAACAGTTCGACTCAGAGTTGTGTTTCAATCTCCACAGATATGACAGATACTGTTACTCAGGATTTTACTCTGTTGATTACCACTTTTATTTTGAAATTTGTTTCTAAATCTACTGCACTGTCTGGACCATGAACTTTTAATTCGTCTTTTCTGAAAAAACTACAACCCTCGCACAGACTCAAACCCAAACGGACATTTACCAACGCAAATCGGAAAATCTAAATTATTTTCATGACAAACAAACCAACAAAAAAATAAAAAAAAGCACCAGAAATGAAAGCAACGGAAGCGGTCGCAATTTTTATAAAATTCAACAGCATTGACTGTTAACATAGAAAATAAAAACAACGTTGATGAAGCACTGAAATCTGATTAAAGGAATACCTCAACATTTTGGGAAACATGCAAATGTTAGCAGCCAGTTAGCTTAGACACAGCTAGCCTAGCTCCATGTAAAGGCTAACTAAAAAAAAACAAATGCTAAAGGCTAACGGATTAAAAAAATAGTGATAAATCTGTCAGACGGCTTTATAGTTAACAAAAAACAAATCTCCCCAAAATGCTGAACTATTCCTTTAACGGTTTAAGAGGATATTTTGTAGAATTTCGTTTTTCTGTCCGAATTAGCTCGTAGCACTTCCTGTTTGCAGCAATCTCATGAAACCAGCCAGCATTAACTATCAAGATCTATTCATAAAAACAAAAACAAACTAATGGAATATCTCCACATGTACCTAGTTACTTCTTTAATTTGTGCAGACAATAAAAAAAACATCTCAGCTTATACACAGCTAGCAAAGCTCCACCTAAAGGAAATGACAAAGCTAACAAATTAAAGAAATAACTAGGGATCAGTTTTTAATCCAACTATCAGCTGGATTTATCTTTATATTTAACATAATCCTCACAAAATGTTTTCCTCTAACAGTTTAAGAACATTTTGTAGAAAACAAAAATCTTATTTGTTGGTTTTTACATTTATTTGAGGACGAACCACACGCCAGGAAAAGTCTGGCTTCGGCCAAAAATAATTCATGATGCCAACGCGGGGTCCTCACAATGCACGACGTCCAACGTGGACCTCACTTTGTCCGCTGGACAAACTTGTGTGTGTTAGTCCTCCCAGGCGAAGTCGAACGGCTGGAAGTCATCTCTCAGCTGTTTGCAGCTCTCCTCCTCCTCCTCTCTGCTCTGTTTACATTCTTTCCAGTCGGCTCGAGTCGGGATGTTCAGCAGCGGCTCGCTGGCCAGAACCTCCCTGCACACACACATAAAAATCAGGTTCATGTCATTTTAGAGGACGCTACGCTAACATTAGCTCCTTAGAGAAACTGACATCAAAGAACAATCGGCAACGGTGATCGACTAAACAGCTGTACTTGAGTCAAAGACTAGAGGTAACAACCAGCTGGTACTGCTAGGAAATGCTACTATTAGCAGGGAAGCTAATAGGCTATGAAGAGCTACCATTAGCTGGGAAGCTAAGATGAGGAAATATTAGCTGGGAGGCCAGGAATCTAGGGGGAACCACTGTTAGCTTGGACGCTAGGAAGTTATGAGGCGCTAAGATCAGCTGGAGGCTAGGAGGAGCTACTATTAGCTGAGAGGCTAGGAAGAGGTATTGTTAGCTGGGAGGCTAGGAAGCTAGGCGGAGCTATTATTAGCTGGGAGGGTAGGAGGAGCTATGAGGCGCTAAGATTAGCTGGAGGCTAGGAAGAGCTATTGTTAGCTGGGAGGCTAGGGAGCTAGACGGAGCTATTATTAGCTGGAGGCTAGGAGGAGCTAGTGTTAGCTGGGAGGCTAGGAAGAGCTATTGTTAGCTGGGAGGCTAAGAAGCTAGGAGGAGCTAGTGTTAGCTGGGAGGCTAGGAACAGCTATTGTTAGCTGGGAGTCTAGGAAGCTAGGAGGAGTTACTGTTAGCTGGGACGCTCAGAGGCTCGGAGGAGCTATTATTAGTTGGGATGGTAGGAGGAGCTATTGTTAGCTGGGAGGCTAGGAGGATCTACTGTTACACTCTGTGGTGTTGATTCAAGGATTCAAATGATCAGTTCGTTCGTCGCTCACCTTCCAAACTGAAGAGGAAAATGTTTCTGGATGCGGTAGAAGAGTTTCTCTCCAGAGTCCAGCTCCACGTAGAAGTACGGAGTTCCAGGAGGAGCGATCTGAACGAACACAGTCGACACAGGTTTCATATTAACAGAGTGAAACAGGAGCACACCTGAGGCCCTACAGCGTTAACTCGTCTACCTGTTTGAGGTCGGTGTGTTGAGGAATCTCCATCAGCTCCATCTGCTGCTCCTGAGCCTGGACTGTGAACGCATCCTTGATGTCGTCTGTGGTGCAGCGGTCCAACGGCACCGGGACGACCTCAACGGGACGAAGACGATATGTGTTATTGATTCTGACGTATTAAAACCTAGCCTCCCAGCTAACAGTAGCTCCTCCTAGCCTCCCAGCTAACAGTAGCTCCTCCTAGCCTCCCAGCTAACAGTAGCTCCTCCTAGCCTTCCAGCTAATAGTAGCTCCTCCTAGCCTCCCAGCTAATAGTAGCTCCTCCTAGCCTCCCAGCTAATAGTAGCTCCTCCTAGCCTCCCAGCTAATAGCAGCTCCTCCTAGCCTCCCAGCTAATAGCTCCTCCTAGCCTCCCAGCTAACAGTAGCTCTTCCTAGCCTCCCAGCTAATAGTAGCTCCTCCTAGCCTCCCAGCTAATAGCTCCTCCTAGCCTCCCAGCTAATAGTAGCTCATCCTAGCCTCCCAGCTAACAGTAGCTCCTCCTAGCCTCCCAGCTAATAGCTCCTCCTAGCCTCCCAGCTAACAGTAGCTCCTCCTAGCTTGCTAGCCTCCCAGCTAACAGTAGCTCCTCCTAGCCTCCCAGCTAACAGTAGCTCCTCCTAGCCTCCCAGCTAACAGTAGCTCCTCCTAGCCTCCCAGCTAACAGTAGCTCCTCCTAGCCTCCCAGCTAACAGTAGCTCCTCCTAGCCTCCCTGCTAACAGTAGCTCCTCCTAGCCTCCCAGCTAACAGTAGAAGCCTGACGTGTTATTGTTTTACCTGCAGCTGCAGATGCTGACTCCTGTAGTTCCTCTCAAACAGAATGCAGCGTTCTCCTTTGCTCTTGTAGAAGCTCCTCAGCGCCGCCTTGTACTTCCCCATCTCCTCCACCACCTCCGACGACAGCTCCACCACCGACTGGTAGTGGCCGATGGGGAGGATGAGCATGTGACGCGGGGTCAGGCCGCCTTTGGCCAGAGCCAGGTAGCACTGGGAACGAACCAGCACGTCACTCAGCATGACATCACAACGCTAACAGTGACCAGATGATGAAGATGAAGATGAGGATGAACTCACGTGGCTGCCTATGCTGACGACGAGATGTTTCTCCACCTGAGGACTGGCCAGACAGAACCAGCAGGGACCAGTGGGCTGAGCTACGCCACAACAAACATGTTTAGTTAAACATTTAATCCTTATTAGACCAAATAAAGTCAACGTACGTCTATTTTGTTTGATTAAAACATATAATATTAGCATATTAGCAATTAGCACTTCCTGTTTCCTGCAGTAAACCCATGAAGCTCAACAGCATTGATGGTTTAAAACAAAACATTAAAGGAAAACCTTGAAATTTTGGCAAAAATCCTGCAAATATTTGTCGCAGCTACGTAGCTTAGCTTAGATTAGCTATAGCTAGCCTAGCTCTAATGCTAAAGCTAACAGATTAAACGAGGAATCATTAGTGATCAGCTTTAACTGCAGCTGAGCTCTTTCGTTGTTCTTACGATGTCTTCGCTGCTGTTTGAACCGCTCGTCCCGTCCTCGCCCGTCTCCGTCCGACGGCCTCTTCCTGCCGCGACCCCGATGGCCGCCGCCCTGATTCCCGCCCAGGTCGAAGAAGAACTGGCGTGCCGGCTCCTGAGCGAGAGCACGAACAGTCAGCAGAATCACATTTAGCTAAAAAGTCTAAAAACAAATCACCACGTCGTCATCGTCGTACCTCCTCCTCTGCGGCGTTGAAGGCCTGAACGTTCTTCTGCGTCTCCGTCTTGTCTTTGGGACGTCTGTACGGGTTCTCCGTCACGTCCTGCGGCTGCTTCACCAGCTCCGTGGGGTCCATCGTCTTCATGGGGACGATGTTGAAGGCGTAGAGGTACTGCGGACAGGAAACACTGTCACTGTCGTGTCTTTATGTTCCCACAAGCTAGCCAAACACTGCAGTACCACCGACGTCCACTAGAGGGCGTCCACCGTGTTAAAATGTCCAACTTTACACGTTTACAGCCTGGTGGTGAAAGCTGGGTGTCCTCACAAGCTGCTAGCCGACTTTAGCATCAGCTGTTATCGTTTTTAAACGATTTAATCTCTAACAAGATGGCGACGACCAGAGCAGACGTTTTGAGCTTCGTAACAGATTAACGGAAGGACGCTGGAGACGCTCACCTTCTTCTTGGCCGGGTTGTTGACGGCTGCGAGGGCGATGAAGCGGCTGACGTGTTGAGCATTTTCCTGGAGGACGACGTGATTCCTGAAAGACGGGGACAAGACGACACAACGGTTTGTCGGATTCGTCTAAAGCTACGTTGGTTTTCAAACTATTTCTCGTCTCTGTGTCAAAGCTGTTGAAATAACCTTTTAAATAAGATTCATTTAAACGTTTAAACTACTCAAAACAAATATATGTGAACTTCTAACGTCCCTTACCTGTATGGGAGTCTTTCGTAGTGAGCGCCCTCTAGTGCTGCAAAGTGGTATCGCGGTTTGAGTTTGTCTGCGAGGTTGGCGACGGAGCTGCTTCCACAAAACTTAGTGTTCACTTCCTGCAAAGATAAAAAACTGAACTCAGCTCCGTTTCTCATCATCGGTTTTAAAGTTCAGACCTTAAACCCTCCGTTACCGGGTTGTTTCCAAAGTGCCACACTCCCCGAGGCCACTGCGACGTCAGCAGGATGTCGACCCCTCTGAACTTGGAGCTGCTGGCGAGCGGCGTCACCAGATCCGACAGGTCTTTGGACGTGAAGCAGTGAGACGGCGCCGGCTCCTGCGGCGCCTCCCGGCCGCTGACGTAGGCGATCTGCAGCCCCGACACGCCGGTAAAGACGCCTCGCCGACCTGAAAGGCACGCGCATCGCTCCAGCTCGCCATCGTGGAGGAAACTTTCTGAACTTTAAGGGGGCGTGGCCGCGGTCTTACCCAGGTACGTGATGTTTTCAGCCAGCTCGCTGCCGTCGGCGTTGGGGAAGTTCTTCGTCGCCTCCTGGCTCGCCGCTCCGAGGATGTAGGTGTGGATGGGAGCTGAGGGGGAACAAACGTCACAGCATCAGTGTCTTTACAACAGAAAGACGAATAAAAACACAAAGTGGGAGTTTACAGAGATGAAAATCTGTTTGCACCTTTCTTAGCTCCCGTTTTGTACTGCTGCCACTCGGCCTCAGCCTCCGCCGTCGTCCCGAAAAACTCCCCGACGCACAGCAACAGCTGCAGGAGAAGAAGACGACACTCACGTCACTGGTGATCCTCACTAATGCTAACGCTGTGCAGCTATCGGTTAGTCGGATCACTCACGTCAAACTGTCCCGTCTTCTTCTGGATGGCCTGGACTCGACTGAACAGAGCGTTCAGTCTGCCCTCCACGTCTCCACATGCCAAGCTGCACACGGACAGAACATGTTAATAAGTGTCGCTAATAAATAGAGCTTTAGGTTTTTGCTCCACTCAGAATTTTCTACATTTCTGCATAAAAATGACTCAAAACATCAGCTCAAAAGGCCTGAAAGCAGACAAAGAACAGGAATATTATACTTTTGTGTTTATTTATTCAAGAAAATGAGCCAATATTACATATCTGAGCATTAGAAAAGCAAGTTAACCGTTGTTTTCAGTATCTGCTGGAACAATAACAGCAACTAAACTTTTCTGGTAACTGCTGATTTGTCGTCTACAGAAGCTGGAAGGTATTTTAGCCCATTTCTCATTTAAAAGGGGGTGAATCTTACACAATCATCAACAAACCAACTAAAAGGAACAATTTAAATTAAATAAATAAGTGTCTCCCTTTAGGAAAGAGCCAACATGTTCCCTCTGCATTCCTAACATTTTTGGAAAACAACACATAATGCTGAATGTATTAGTTCAAATTAATTAATGACAAATATCATATTTTGCCAAATTAAATCTAAGCCGAATTTTTCACTGCCATCAATAATTATCGATCATGACCTTAGATCCCGAGTCATCGTGAATATAAACATATAACGGCAAAGAAAACCCTTAAATGATCTAAAGTGTTCAATGAAGTTCAGTGGAGACGTTGGCGGTTTGAATCCAGTCAATTCAAAAACGAATAACCACTGAAACGAGTTGACCGACTGAATGGAAAACACGGTGCTAAATTGATCTTCTATTGTTGAGTGAATCGATTAACAACTTTATGAATATGTTTTGACGTTTAAAATATTGTCTAACTACGATTAAACGACCTGAAATAACGTTTCGCTTCGGGTTTTAAACATATAAAACACAATTAAAGCCACAGGTTAAGTATTTATAAAGATAAACTCACACTCTCACAGGTTGATCTCCCATGTCTTGGCCAAGTTTTTGCTCAAAGTGTAAAAAAAAATGGTAAAAATGTGTGATTTCGATTTTTGCAGCTTCAACGTCGCATCCGTTGCTCAACAACGGTCGGGTAGAAACGAGAAGCGGAACGATTTGCTTTCAAGGAATCCTGCACTGTTTACGTACAAAATGCTATTACATATGCTACGATTTAAACTTTTATTTAACAACAGAGTTGTTTTATATAGTATTTAAACTCTTTCTGCAGTTAATTAGAGAATAAATACATTCTGAAGTTTACCCGGGCACAGTTCAGAGCGGACAGGCTGGTCGCCATGTTTGTGTTTTCCCGGACGTGAGACACGAACTTCAAGCATTTAATTAAAAACAAAAATCACACTTTCTAACTTTTAACATGATTAGTCAAAATTATTTGCACTGTTAAAATAAACACTCACACACGGTAAAGAACAGATTTTAGTTTTGTATTAGATATTTATATTTTAATTTATTTAAACACATATGAAACGTTATTGTATCCTATTTCAATGAAATAAAATGTCATTAACAACAGTTTATATAGCATCAGCATTTTTACATATATTTAAGTAACACTTCAAAACTAGAAAACCTCGAAAATACATTAAAAGTCTAAATAAATATGTAATTGTGAGCGCAAAACCTACGATTATCCAGTTTACGGATAACGCTCAAACCTGGCAACCAACCACCCGGCCCTCGGACAGCCCGAGCCTCCATCCTGGCACTTGCCTTCATCCTGGTAACTCGCAAGTCCCCGGACCAAAAACAGGAAGTAAGTAGCCAAATCAAAAGTAAAATTCACTTTCTGTTTGGTAGTGGAAGCCGGTGAGCGGCGCAGAGAAAGCTCGGAGTGAGAGAAATCTCCACCGAGCTGCGAATAAAGCGCCAGAACATCGTCTAAGAGCACAGACGCCATAAGCTTCACCTTGTCGACTAACATGGCGCCGCAGATTTTTTCTCTTTCATTTAGCTCATAGCATGCTATGCTAACCGTTAGCACGACTCCAGAGCTGCACTAACATCAGTTTCCCTCCAAAAATAATACACATTATTTTGTATTAAACCCAGAATATATATTTTTTTTGTTTATTGTAGTATCGGCTTAATTAAACATAAATGACGCACCCTCTTTGCGCAGAATCCTATTGTTTTCACTCGTCTTCCAATACGTGGGTTCCGTACGCCAAACTCTGTTTAAAAAAGCCCCACTTTTACTCATACTTGCCGATTGTTGCACAGTAATAACATTTTTGATTTTAATTTGGAATAAAACAGTCATATAGATGCTAAACATAAAATTCGGCATCATATTGCCCAACAATAATTTCGCATTTTAGCAAATTATATCAAAATCTATTACTGATTATTGACAACTGTGTTTACCACCTGAGAACAGCGGAGGGCGGCAGCGAGTAATGGAAGATCAGTGAACATTTATTCATTCTTACATATTAGTAACTTATTGATGGATTCATTTTAGCCGAGTTTACCGACTCATCTAATAATTAGTAAAAATGTCATAAATACTGGCGTTGGCAATGAATATCTCCGCTGATACGCAGTTTGGTCTTAAATGTGCACATTTTCCAATTGAGTTTGGTGTGAATTTTAAGCAGTGCAATTTATAAATTACAGAAGTTGGCGTTTATTTACTTTTGCAGCTTTATATCAGTATGTTTACGAGTTAAGACTTATGAGTTAAATTCTGACTTAAATGTGCCATATAACGATTTCAATATTTGAAGAAATTATGGATATTTTAACATCATTTCATTTCCTTTCTCTAACTGTGGACGCTGTTACTTTGCAGCTTTTACTACTAAATTTGAACTTCTTCATAAATCACTTTAAACCCGAATTTTCCAGACTTGTGTAAAAATTCACCAACAGCTAAAAGGTTATATTTTTGGAGCTGAATTTGCACTGATAATGTTTAATAAACTTTAAAATGGTGATTTTTTAAAGGGAGTTCTGACTAGATGTTAGCATTAGTTATGTTTATGTGTTTTTCTGCTGTTTTCTCTTAAGACTCAACAAAATGAGACACTTGCATCAGCAAAGTCATTTTTATTCTCTTATAAGCACAAACATTTATTATCTTGGCAAAAAATAAATAAATTAAATGATCAAATTAAGCTTTAAACTGAATAAATGTTTTAAAATATTTGATTTGTTCATCTCCATGACAAATACCACCGTAATAATGTTTAGTATCTTGTTAGAATCAGACAGTTTTAAACTAAAACTCAACAAACTGACTGTCAGTGTTTGCTTTTTCTGTTTTATTTCCATGAAAATTACATATTTTAGACTTAGGTTTGGACTGTTGATCAGAAAAACAAGAGATGTGGTGAAAAAGTGAGATGTTTTCCACTATTTTTTTATAATCAGTCAGGCCGTTTGCTTTCTCAGCAGGTTTAGGATGAGTTCAGCTGCAGAGGACGACGAAGCTGCGGCGCTGGAAACCGTCGAGTCGGTCACGCTCACTCAGGACAGTGATGGAAGCATCATACTGCACTGTCCTCACAATGGTGGGTTATTTTTTTGCTTTTATTCCTTTTAAAATCATATTTACAAGGCATCGTGAATGATTAAACACAGTTTCTGCAGGTTTATTGCCTCTGCAGAGAAACCTAACCCCGTAAAAGACAAAACAAACCACTTTAGCTGAGTTTTTAAATCAAATCATGTTGGTTTTCCATGTGTCTCTATGTGCACGCTTGCAAGGAATTTATTCTGTGCATTTAAACCATCCAAGAGTTTGATTTAAAGACGTTTTTCAAGCAGAAAAGCCAAAAAAACCTGTTTGTAACTTCATCTGTTGCTTCTTTAACTCTAATGAAATGAAAATAAAGACGAATAACTGTGTGTGTTTGTGCAGACGAGGACTCGGAGCCTCTTCAGAAGAAGCTGCGACTCTCCACAGAAGAACAGGACGACTCGGACACGCCTCAGTTCTCCGTCGTCACTTTACCCAGTGAGACATCTTTGCATTCGCATCTCCTGCTTTTTGTTTTCGTCCCATTTTCATCCAAATTCTGGTCAACAGGCTGTGCGTGGTATTCCAGACGTCCTCGTCCCTAGCTTCAGGAATCCCTCAGCGTTTCCCAGACCAGTTGAGATATTTAATCTCACCTCTGGGGTCAGGTCCCAGTCGGCCGAGCCCGGTAAATGTCCCAAGCCTCAATGAGCAGCGTCTCTGTTAGCCACCCTACAGAGGAACCTCATTGTGCCGGTGCCATGTTGTTGGTCACTAACCTAAAGTTCTAGTTTCTAACTTCATTTTAACAGTGTTTTAGATCTGGATTTGATTTTTTTGACTAGTTTATGAACTGGTTTTATTAAATTTAGTTTCAGACATAGTTTGTGTTTGGGTTTTAGACTGAATTTGGTGTTTAGACTGGTTTCGAACCGGTTTCAGACTACATTTGGACCTCTTTGGACCGGTTTCTGACTTGGTTTTGAGCTGGGTTTCAGACGTGGTTTGTGTAGACTGGATTCGGGGAAGATTTGGACTAAAAGTTCGACTTGATTTTAGATTAGAAAATAACAAACGGGAACACGAGGAACAGAAAAATCTGATGAATCTCAATCTTTCATTGACTTCAGACTCAAACATTTTGGGTAATTGGGTGAAGTTCTGGGGTCTGTGGTCTGTGGTCTTGGTGTTGGACTAGCTTTGATCTGGTTTTAGGCCAGATTTGGACTTGGTGTTGTATTTTGGACTAGTTTGGTTTGACTTGGTCTTAGACTGATTTTGGACTATATTTGTATTTGAGTCTGGACTAGTTTCTGACTTGGTGTTGGACTGTCTCGCTCCTCAGTGTCCGAGAACGACGAGAGCTTCGAGGTGACGATGACGGCGACGGCGGACGCTGATCTGTCCGAGGACGGCGTCGCTCAGATTCAGGTAGATAAACGTTTTTATTCGATTAAAACTAAAAGTCTTTGGTGAATTCTGATGAATTTGTTCCTGATGTCTGTTTTTCTTTTTTCTCTGCGTAGATCCTACACGAGGACGAGGACTCTCTCTCGCCCAATCAGAACACAGAAGTGTCCCCTGTCAGTCAGGCCTGGTTCACCACCAAAGAAGACAAAGACACACTGACCAACAAAGGTAGACGCAACTTCCTCTGATCAACTGTTTAATGCTCATACTGTGTTGGAGAACGTTTCTGGTTTTAGACTTGGATCAGGTTTGGACTTGATTGGGACACGATGCTGGACTAGTTTGAGACTTGGTCTTGAACCAGTTTTAGACTCATTTTGAAGGGGTCGTTGGTCTTGGTGTTGGACTAACTTTGATCTGGTTTTAGGCCAGATTTGGACTTGGTGTTGGACTTGATTTTAGAGTTGTATTGGACTGTGTTTAGACTAGTTTTTCATTTTATTTTCACATCGCTTTACTCTTGATTTGGACTCAATTATGGACTAGTTTCTGACTTGATCTTGGACTAGTTTGGGACTTGATGTCAGACCAGTTTCAGACAATTTTGGACTTGATTTGGATTTGATTTTTGGACTTGGTTTGCACTTGGTACCAGACTGAATTTGGACTTGATTTTAGAGTTATATTGGACTGTGTTGTTCACTTCATTTTCACATTGCTTTAGATTTGATTTGGACTCGATTATGGACTAGTTTCTGACTTGGTCTTGGACTAGATTTGAACTGGTTTTAGACTAGATTTGGACTTGGTGTTGAACTTGACCTTAGTCTGACTCTGAGCTTGATGTTCGACCACTTTCAGACTTGAAACTTGGACTTGATTTTAAAGTTTTGTTGGACTTTGTATTGACTCGTTTTGCACGTCATTGAGTTTGGACTAGTTTGGTTTGACTTGGTCTTGATCTTAGACTTGATGTTAGACCAGTTTCAGACAATTTTGGACTTGATTTGAGTTTGGACTAGTTTCTGACTTGGTGTTGAACTTGACTTAAGTCTGATTCTGGTCTTGATGTAGTTACGGTTTGTCTTTGGTTTGGTTTTGATTCTGGAGTGGTACTGGACTGTTTCTGGACTAGTTTCTGACTTGGTGTTGGACTTGATTTAAATCTTGTTCTGGACTTGATGGTAAACTGGTTTCAGACATTGTTTGAGAATGGTTTTAAACTAGATCTGGACTTGGTTTTAGCCATGGCCTTGGACTAGAAGTAGATTTTAGATTGGATTTGGATTTGTTTTTAGATGTGTTTTGGTTTTGAGTTGGATTTTAACTGGTTTTAGAAAAACGTTTGGACTTGATTCATTTCTTCTTCTTCTTCTTTAGGTCATAAGTGGAAACAGGGCATGTGGTCTAAAGAGGAGATTGACATCCTGATGAGCAACATAGAGCGATACGTGAAGGTCAGTCACTTCCTGTTGATGAATCTTTCATCATATCTGCCTTCACGATGTCCAGACTCATCAGATCCTTTATTCTGAAACACGATCTCAGGGCCGAGGCATCGAAGACCCGGCGGAGATTATCTTTGAGATGTCCAAAGAGGAGAGGAAGGATTTCTACCGCTCGGTGGCTCTGGGGTTAAACCGGCCGCTGTTCGCCGTCTACAGGCGAGTCCTACGAATGTACGACAACCGCAACCACGTCGGCAAGTGAGTGTACGAGGAAAAGATGTCGGAAAAGAAACTTCATTACCAGTAATAACTTGTGTTGTCTTCTTTAAGGTACACGCCGGACGAGATAGAGAAGCTAAAATCGTGAGTAAAACATCTTATTATTAAGATTAAGATTAAAGTGGTAACATCTGGATTTGGGACTAGTTTCTGGTTTGATATTAGATTTGGTTTTACTCTGGGTTTAGACTAGTTTATACCAGAGTTTGAAATGGATTTTGACTTGATTTTGGTCTTGAGTTTTAACTGAGTTTAGACTAGTTTAGGACTTAGTCACAGACTTGGTCTAAGACTGGTTTTAGTCTAGATTTGTACCAGATTTGGACCTGGTGGTGGACTAGTTTCTGATTTGATGTTCGGGTTGGGTTTTAACTGAGTTTAGACTAGTTTAGTACTTGGTCTTGGACTAGTTTTAATCTGATTTTAGACTAGATTTGGACTTGAGTTTGGACTAGTTTCTGACTTGGAGTTCAGTTTGAGTTTAGTGTAATTGGATCTCATTTTGCACTGGATTTAGACTGGTTTCGGACTTGGTCTTAGACTAGTTTTTAGACTGGATGTAGTCTATATTCATACCAGATTTGGACTTGGAGTTGGACTGGTTTCTGATTTGATGTTGGTCTTGATTTCAGAGTGATATTTGAACTGGGTTTAGACTAGATATGGACTAGTTTCTTACTTGGTATTTAAATTGATTTTGGAGCGATACTGGATTCGGTTTTGAACTAGATTTGGACTTGATTTTGAATTGGTGGTAGACTTAATTTCAGAATGATCTTGCTCTTGGGTTTTCTTTTGGTTTTGAACTGGGTTTAGACACTTAGTCTTAGACTTGTTTTAATCAGTTTGTTCAGTTTGATTTTAGAGTGTAATTGGATTTTGTTTTGAACTGGTTTTAGAGTAGATGTGGACTAAGTCTTGGACTAGTTTCTGACTTGTTGTTGGTCTTGGGTTTTAAGTGGGTTTAGACTAGTTTGGGACTTATTCTTGGACTTGTTTTAATCTGGGTTTAGACATGATTTCTGACTAGTTTCTGACTTAGAGTTCAGTTTGATTTCAGAGTGTAATTGGATCTTATTTTTCACTGGGTTTAGACTGGATTTGGACTTGGTCTAAGACTGGTTGTAGTCTATATTTGTACCAGATCTGGACTTGGTGGTGGACTAGTTTCTGATTTGACGTTGCTCTTGGGTTTTATCTGGGTTTTGACTAGTTTGGCTTAATCTTGGACTTGTTTTAATCTGGTTTCAGACTAGATTCTGACATGGTGTTCAAACTGATTTTGGAGTGATATTGGATTTGGTTTTGAACTGGTTTTAGACTGGATCTGGACCTGGTCTTAGACTAGTTTTAGACACATTTATACCAGATTTAACTAGATTATGAAATGGTTTTGAACTAGTTCCTGACATAATGTAGGACTTAGGCTTTTACCTGTGTTTACACTGGATCTGGACTCGGTTTTAAACTAGTTTACGGTTGGTTTATGGTTTAGATCTTAATGTGGTCACATCTGACGTCTGTTTCAGGTTGAGGGAGAAACACGGGAACGACTGGGCGACTATCGGAGCAGCTCTGGGTCGCAGCGCCTCGTCTGTCAAAGACCGCTGTCGTCTGATGAAGGACACCTGCAACACAGGTGTTTACCCGTCTCCGCCTCAGATCAAACCGTTGACGCGCTGATCCATCACTTTACTCGTTCATCATCTCGTGAATCAGGTAAATGGAGCGAGGAGGAGGAGCGACGCCTCGCCGAGGTCGTGTACGAGATGGCGGGCGCGTCCCCGGGCTCGGCGGTCACCGGGGGCGTCTCCTGGGCGACGGTCGCCGACCAGGTTCGCACGCGCTCAGAGAAGCAGTGCCGCTCTAAATGGCTGAACTACCTGAACTGGAAACACAGCGGCGGGACGGAGTGGATGAAGGAGGACGACCTGAACCTGGTTCGCAGGTACAGAGAGTTTAGAATGAGCCGTAGAGTTTGTTTGTTTTTGTTCTCATGGATTATTAATCGTACGTTTCAGGATATCGGAGCTGGAGGTGGAGGATGAGAACGAGATCAAGTGGGAGGATCTGGCCGGCGGCTGGAGCAGCGTCCGGTCGCCTCAGTGGCTCAGGTCCAAGTGGTGGAGCATCAAGAGACAAGTGGCCAATCACAAGGACATCCCCTTCAGCAGTACGTACGGACGCCTTTCACTCATTAAACATGAACACGTTTAGATTTACAGCAGAGAGGGGACAGGTAGGGAACAGACCAATCAGAGGCTGCCTTAGAAATGAAACAGGAAGTACAGAGAGAGATGAATGAAAGCAGCAACGATCAACACCTGATCAGAATTAGAGTAAAAGAAGATTCTTCTTCTTCTTGATCTCCTTCTCCTCTTTCCTCTCCTTTCTACCTCTTCTTATTTTTTCTCTCTTCTTCTACTCTTTCATCTCCTCTTTCTCCTTCTTCCTCCTTTTTCTTTTCCTTCCTCATCTACTACTTCCTGCCCTCTCCTCCTCCTCCTTCCTTTTCCTTCTTCTTCTTCTCCTTCCAGTACTTTTACTTCTCCCTCTCTTCCTTCTTCATCTTTTTAGTCCCCTCCATCCTCTCTCTTCTTCTTTCTTCTTTCATGTTTTCCTCTCCTTCTACTCTTTCTTCCTCTCCTACTTCCTGTTTGTCCTTCTTCATCTTCTACTTCCCTTTCTTCTTTTACTTCTTCACCTACTTTCACTTCTTCTTTTTCTGATATTTCTTCTCCCTCTCTTCCTCCTCCTCCTTCTTCTTCTTCTGTGGTTATTGACCTGTGTGCGTGTCATTGTCTCCTTCTTCTTCTTCTGTGGTTATTGACCCTGTGTGCGTGTCATTGTCTCCTCAGTCCTCCTTCTTCTTCTGTGGTTACTGACCCTGTGTGCGTGTCATTGTCTCCTCAGTCCTCCTAAAGGGCCTCCAGGAGCTGATGGCGTCCTCTCAGTCCACCTCCGGACCCGGCAGCCCCTCCTCCTCCTCGCTCCAGATCCGACTCACCCGATTGGACGAGAGCAGCAGCAGCAGCCCCGCCCCCAGCTCAGTGGCGGCGCTGCAGATCCCCGTTCAGATCCCGCTGCAGATCACACACCTGTGTGAGTAGAAGTGGTTTGAGCTTTAATGACGTTTAATTAGTTTTATTGTTTGACGTCGTTTGTTTTTGTTTCAGCCTCAGATTCTGCAGCAGCGTCGAGTGACAGTGAAACCATCACCCTGAACACTGGAGCCCTGCAGACCTTTGAGATCCTACCGGTGAGAACCAGACTAGACCAGGACCAGAGACTAGAGACTAGAGACCAGAGAGACCAGAGAGACTAGAGACTAGAGTCTAGAGACCAGAGACCAGAGACCAGAGACTACAGACCAGAGACCAGAGACCAGGACTAGAGTCCAGAGTCCAGAGTCCAGAGTCCAGAGACCAGAGACCAGGACCAGAGACTAGAACCAGAGACTAGAGTCTAGAGACTAGAGACCAGAGACCAGAGACCAGAGACCAGAGACCAGAGACCAGAGACCAGAGACTAGAACCAGAGACTAAGTACCAGAGGCAGAACCAGAGACTAGGACCAGAGACCAGAACCAGAGAGCAGAGACTAGCTGATGATGATGCTTCTTGTTCTTCTTCCTCCTCTTCCTCTTCTTCATCTTTCTGTTCTTGATTTTTTTCTTCTTGTTCTTATTCCTTCCTTCTGTTGTTGTTCTTCCTTCTTCCTCTTCTTCTTCTCTTTCTTCCTCCTCTTCCTCTTCTTCATCTTCCTCTTCTCTTTCTTCCTCCTCTTCATCTTCTTCATCTTCCTCACCAGTTAAACTGGATCTAAATCTCCACAGAGAGTCGACGTCTCTTTCCTTTTGTCTTTCAGTCCTTCCACCTTCAGCCCACCGGCACCCCGGGGACCTACTACCTCCAGACGACGTCCAATCAGGGCCTTCCGCTCAGCTTAGCCAACAACAGCACGGTTACCCTGACGACCGGCTCGTCGCCCTCGCCTCATGAACACATCATCCTCCACAGCCTGTCGGTCAGTCCTCCGTCATGTTTTTAACTTCTCTTCCTCGTTGGTTTTGCTTCGTCGTCGTCATCGTCGCGTTCGTTTCCTCCTCAGACCGACGCCCTCTGCTCCAGCGACGGCGTCATCATCCAGACCGTCACCTCCGACCCCGCCTCCTCCGACCCGCTCGGCCAGTCGCAGCTGGTCGTGGAGGCGGTGGCGCGGGGACAGGACGAGCGCCTCGACGACGCCACGAGTCTCTTGGAGGGTTCGGATCGCGGCGAGACTCGGGGGCCGATGACGGAAAGCTTCGCCGACAAGGTTCTTTTATTTTTTATATTCTTCTACATGTGACGCATGCTTTTAATTTGAAAAGCTAAGCATTTGACTGTGTCTCAGGAGCTGAGTTCCTCCTCCGTGGAAGGGCCAGTGGTGCATTCTGGGATACCGAGTGGCAGCGCTGTGCTAATTGTGTCTCCCCCCAACATCAGCAGCACTCTGACAGGTAACACGTCGATTTAAATCCAGCTGAGCAGCAGACACAGTTAGGACGTTTTACGAGCACGTGTTTTGTTCTGAACATCACTTCCTGTCTGCGTCCTCAGATCCCATCTTGGAGAACCAGGAAGTCTCGGACTGAGGACTGAGGACACACCAGAGGAGGAGACTGTGAGTAAAGACACTGACTCCTGCTTTAAACCAGGATGTTATTTTAAAAAACTGACAGAAGCTTCGCACCGTGAGGACGAAGTGTGAAGCCCTCGTAGCCTCCACGGTGCCAAAGAGACTCTTGACGTTAACAGACTGAATTTAAAGACGTGTGGATTCAACTTCCTGCTGAACGAAGCTGCCATCGTGGACGTTTGTGGCTTCATCACATTATTTATATGATTAAAGCTTCACATGGAGCTCGTGGTTCAGACTCAACTATAATGTATTAACTGACCGTTCACCTCCACTATTTCTGCCCGTGGAGCTGAGGTCACCACAGGAGGGCGCCGTTAGCGTGGAGCTTCAGTCTGGGCAGCGTTGAACGAGCTCTTCCTTTTTGTAACTGGTGGAAAAAAATAATGAAAATAAACTATTTAAATGACTTTTTAATTAAATGAGGTTGTGGTCGATGTTTGGAAGCTCAAGGTTTCAACTTGTCCTCATTTAGACAAGTTTATTTATATTACAAATTCCTTTAAAATAATTAAGACTCATTTTAAATGAGGTTGTGGTTAAAGTTGGGAATGTCAAGGTTTTATTTTATTTTTCTCTATTTTTAAAAAATATTTAAAATTACAAATAAAAAACGCCAACTTTATTTTTCATATTTAAAATAATTTAAATTTGTCAAACTTCATTTTACATGGAAAATGTAAATACAAAGGAAATATTTGAATATAAATGTATTTAAATTATTTTTTTGTCATTTTTTCCCTATTTTTATCCGTTAACATTTAAATATTAAAAACTCCCCATAAAATAGAAGTAAAGAAATAATAATAAAAAAAATATATATAGAATATTATAGACTTATTTTAAATGAGGTTGTAGTTAAAGTTTGGAAACTCTGGGTTTTATTTTATTTTTCTCAAAATTTTTAAAATATTTAAAATTACAAATAAAAAATGCAAACTTTTTCATATTTAAAATAATTTACATTTGTCAAACCTCATTTTACATGAAAATTTTAAACGCAAAGGAAATATCTGAATATTATTAATTTATTTAAATGAGGTTTTTGGTAATTTTTCCTTATTTTATTTATCCAACTTTTAAATATTAAAAAAAAAACTCCCCATAAAAAGAAATAAAAACCAAATATAATTTAAATTTGTCAAACAATATTGTACATGGAAAATGTAAATGCAAAGAAAATAACTGAATGTTATAAATGTATTTAAATTAGGTTTTAATAATCTTTTCTCTATTTGTATCCAACTTTTAAATATTAAAAATCAAATATAATTTAAATTTGTCAAATCATATGGATATTATTAAATAAAAATATAAAATAATTAAATATATCTGCTCACCCAGTTATAAAGAAAACAACAAAAGTCAGTGAGGGTACACAATTATTTATTCCATAAAATATTAAATTAAAAAACAAAAAAACGTATGGCTTTGATAATCCTAAAGGTTCTGGTGAGGTTGGCTCTTCTGCTCGTGTTCCCGCTTTCTTTGTGTCAGTTACAGTACGGGAAAAAAAAAAACATGAAGAAAAAAAACATGAAGAAAAAAAACTACGGCTGCAAAAAACAAAAATAAAAGATGCAGTTCACAGTTTGAAGCTACAAGTCGCACCGGATGATGAAGAATAGCGTCAATAAATCCAGTAAAATAATAACGATCAGAGGGAGGATGGCGTTAATCTGAGAGGAGCTGCTTTTAATCGTGGTTTGGTCTCGTTTCTGTTCTCGGCCCCAAAAAGGACCTGATGTCACGCTCTTCTTCTCCCTGAAGGGTTTTATGTCGTAAAAACAAACCTACCTTCACCTCGTCTCGTCCATTTCTACCAAAAACCAACTCTTTAATTTTACTTTTTCCTCTTTTCTCAGCTCTGATCAGGATTAAAAGAAAGTCATGAAGCGCTGATTCAAGTTTGCTTCAGTGAAAGAAAGAATCGTGTCGTTTAAATCTAACTTTAAATCTTCTTCAGTGATTTGGGAATGATTTAATAGAGAAGCAGACAGAAAACATAAACAGAAGCTGTGTGTGCGTGCTCTTAGCTAGCTATCGTGAACAAGCCCCGCCCCTGAACGCATCGTTTCCGACAATAAGATTCATTCAGACGTGATTTACGTCTCACGAGGAGGCAACTTCATCCCAATCCAGAGAATCAATTTGATTTAAACGCCATCTGAAGTTAATTTTTCTGTTTTTAAGGAGGAAACTGATCAAATCTTTTTTAATTCCGCCTTTAAAACGAAGCCGAATTAACCGTTAGCAGCTCCAGTTTGAAGCCAGCTCATAAACACAGATCAACGTCGCTGCTTTACTGCGATTAACTTAAAAATGTAACAAATCTCAAGCAACTTCTGAATGGTCGACTACCACGCTTTATAAGCAGACTTAAAATCTTCCAGTTCTCCTTGTGTTTAATGAAAAGCTGGTCCCGTCTGAATCGTTCCTCCTCCTTTGAGAAAACAGATTCCAAATAACAGATTAGTTTTTTTTTCATGTGTTTAATCGTCTCGTCCTCTCGTAGGTTTAGATCATGTAAACATCTTGTCCTCCAGGACGTCATGATTCCTGTGCTCCTGTTGTTGTTGACGTGTGTTTGCATAATCCAGTCGCTGGTTTTTCTCCCACAATCCTTTGCAAAGAACAAGCTAGTGTGAGAAATGTGTTTGTTTTTGGTTAAATGTCTGTTGGTCTCTCTCTGCACATAGTCCTTCCACTCTGTAGTTCCTTTCACCAAGGACATGTCATCCCTTCTTCCTCCTCCTCCTCCTCTTCTTCATCGTCGTCTTCACCTGACATCGTGGAAGTACAGGTTGGCACATAGACACAGCAGCACGATGGACGCCAGCATGTAGTAGATCAGATTCCTGAATTTAGGCTCCAGGTCGCCCTGCCGGTACCAGTATATCTGAGGAAGAGGAGGAAGAGGAGGAGGTAGTGAGATAACAGGGCTAGCTAGCTAAGCTAACACAGAGAAGGTGGATGCGTTACCAGGACGATGGTGGAGCCGCAGACTAACAGGATGCACACGGCGAAGAAGATGTTGAGCGGCCGCGGAGGTAACGAAGGGAACACGAACGAGCAGATCACCGTCACCTAGGAGACGGAGAGACAAGACAATCTGAGCTCGTCTTCGTCCAGGACACATCACGGTGGTGGCAGCAGCTATGGGTGGTGTAAACAGGAAGTGGGCAACAGCTAAAACAGGTCAACAAGAGTCAGGGACAGGAAACCATCTGCTCTCACCAGAACCACCAGTGACGTAAACCCTCCCACGGCAACGTTGATGAATCGATCCTGTGACAAAGGAACAAGACAAAAGTTTAAAAGACGTCCAGAGAACGAGTCCAAACGCTGCAGAGGTGAATGTCCCCACCCGAGCCGAGGTCTCCCCAAACAGAGGTCTGTTGTCCAGGCCGCTGGTGCCGTACGTGCGGGTGGAGAAGTCGTCCATGGTCGCCTCGGCGGACTCGCGCTCAGCAGCTCCGCCTCCTCCTGGAAACGCCGGGCCAGTGCCGCATGCTAGCCGCCGCTCTACCGGCTGCCTCCCTGCGAACGGCGTCGGGGAAGAAGCCGTCAGCGCGAACACGCCGCTGGGGACATGGTGCAGGGCGGACTGTCCCGGGCCAGGTGGGCTGCTTGATTCACCTGAGGGGCGGGAGCCCAGAACAAATGTCCATGTTAACATCAAACACAACAACATAGACATGTATCCCTTTAATCTGCGTTAATCTGACTCGTTTTACTACAAGAGGAAGGAAGTGGTTATCTCTTAGCGACGGACGTCAAAGATAAAACAGATTTTTTTTTTTACTGTAGTCTCTGCAGCTTCAGCTCTTCCTCTATTTTTAATGAGGCAACAACAAACCTCAGCCGGTTCTTTTGAGTAAACAGTAAAGATGGCGACAGACGAAAAGAGGAAGCTGCAAATCAGATCAGACTTTCTTGAGAAACTCTTTCAACCCCCAGACTTTTCTCGTTGTGGTTCTTTTTATCGACGTTTGCGCAGCTATTAGAAAATTATCTGTTTTGTTTTGATCTCGTATCTTTATTCTTTAACAAAGCTCATGAAACCAGGTGCAGTATTTCCCGTATTTCACTGGAGCTGCAAACACCTGCTGCTGTGAAAGCAGGTTTTAATTTATGCAGGAAAGAAAAGGGAAAGTTAAGCTTACATCCTTTTTTCTGTTTCCACACCTGGACACATGCAAAACACAAAAAGTTTAACTTTTAAAGAGGCACCTTTAAAGCAAACAACACCTCTGTACGGCTTAAAAACCTTAAATCCTCAAAATTGTGAATGGAGTTTGGTTTGAATATATACTTTATCCACAGTTTTAGTTGTTTTCTGCGACTAAATGTAGTTTTATGTATTTTTTTTAAAGCGAAATGGTTAAAAACAAGCTAACTGATTTATTCTGTTGATAAAATAAAACTTTAGATGCACTGAAGCGTATGTAAAATAACTTTTAAAGAGAGTTATCACGCTTTAAAGCAAACAACACCTCTGGACGGGTTAAAAACTTCTTTCCTCTCAGTTTGACACCAGCTATTTTCACAAAGCCAGCGGTCGTCTCATCTTCCTCTCTGGGTGAGGAGGCGGTGGGGAAGGAAATAAAACTCTCAGAGCTTTCTCAGCGGAAAAAAGAAAAACAAGAGCGTCATTATAAACCGTCAGAAATCTGGCCTTAAGCTACATTCCTCCGCAGCCTTGTGATTCACTAGGCTTCTTAGAAAGAGATCCCACGACTTAACCAGTGAGAAACATATATATGTGGCTCACGGTGCCTGGATAAGACTTTAAATTACTGGGAACCTTTAGATAAATAGCCGTGAGTCAGAATAAACGTCTTTATCTGTGGTTTATGATGAAAAATCACATTTTGTGAATTAAAATATTGACTTTACTCTTACAGAAGGTAAATTTAAGAAGCTGGAAGCAATAAATCTGCTTAATAATTACATAAAACTACAAATAAAATCACTTTAAATCTACTTTTATGTATTTTAATCACTTTAAAGCATCTCCAGACCCTTCAGAGACTCAAATTTCAGTGCATAAACAAAAATAACATAAATTTAAAATGAAGCTTTTAGAACAGCTGAGGACAGCTTTTATCGTGTGATTCAACCACTTTTCCAAAGAAATCAATATCCAGAAATTGCTCAATCTGACCATTAAACACTGTGAACAAATAAAAAACTACAGATGTATTTTATTTAGATCATTAAACGAGAAGTTAAGCTCATTTAAATATTAACAGAGAGTCAAAAACACCTGATTGTCAACCTTTAACACGCCCCAAAACAATCACGATCACTTCAAATTCACCAGTTAGCTTAGCACTTAGCTTAGCCGCAGCAAAGAAAACACAGTTAACTTTAAGCAAACAGTTAGCCGTGTCAAGTTATCTTACCCCGGGGGCAGCTAACCATATGCTACCGAAACAGGACGAACACGCCGCAAATATTTATTATATATTATTATATTCTGTCGCAGAGATAATTAAATATGTACAAACTGTCGAGATAAGTCATAACATTAAAGGTGCATTTAGTAATGTTAGCTAACCGGAGCTTTGCGAGGCCAACTGTTAAGAGATGCTAACGAAGCTAAGCTAACTGTGTGCACAAGCTCGAGAAGAATCTTTACTAAAACACCGCTAAAGACGCCGGTAGCCGCTGGATTTACTACAAATGTGCTCACCTTAGAGTTCCTGCGTTGACTCCGCTGAAAACATAACTTCAACCGAAGACCAGAAACGGGTCAGAGTTAAAGGGAATAAGCCCGGTAGCTCCGGTTCAAGCCGTTAAAGGCGTTTTTACTGTTGAGCCGACCGGCACCTAGTGCTCTGGCTGGGCACGCGCACTGACGTAGCTCGCCGAACTTCGTTCAAAAATCAAGCGATTTAAGGGCGGATAAACAACGCACGGAGTTATTTTGTGGTGCTCTTTTATGAAATTCTCAACACATTATGATTAATTAGACTACACTGTACTATCCGAAAGCAATAGAAGCTGCATTATAGCTGCAAATTATTTAAATAAGTTACAACTTTAAGCCCGTTATCTTCAATTTAGTGATCGTTAAAGCGCACCAAACTCCATGCCGAAAACAAACAATTTAAGCATTTTATTGTTATTTACAGGTAGAAATATTGTACATTAATCTATTAGCAATATTTTAAATGTCACATTCCAGCGTACAAGTCGGCATATTTTTCTTTAGTATAAGTTCATTATTAACATGATTTTAGGCAACTTGTTGAAAATAGGTAATCATTTCTAGTAATAGGCTACTTTTGGCGGATTGGATGTCTTATTTCTATATTTTTAACCATATTCTGTTTTAGTTGTGCTAATATGTTGTTTTTGTTATTTATTTATTCATGTATTTGTTTTGCCAACAAGTAGCATTGGCAACTTAATACATTTAAGAGAATACCTTAAATCCTCAAAATTGTGAATGGAGTTTGGTTTGAGGCCGCATATTCTCTGAACTATATTTAGTTTTAGTTGTTTCTGCGAATAATGGCAGTTCTGTGTTTTTTTTAAGCTAAACGATTAAATACAAACTAGCTGATTTATTATTTTAATAAAAAAAACTTTAGATGCACTTTAGCATAAAATATGTTAAATAACTTTAATCGAATTGAATGTATGTCTCACCCGTTTTGCTGTCTCAGGGTTGATCCGTCCTCCAGTCACATCAGCTTCATCTTTCTTTCTAATTACACTTTAATGTGCATAAATGTGTTGTGCACTGAGCTCCATAGTAATCTCAACCCTCGTGTTAGCATCACATGAGGAGAGTGTGACAGGCCCAGAGATTAATCCCTGAAAAAGAAATCTTCACGTCACGTTTTTCAACAGGTCATGAATGAATAAACTCAACTCAGCCTGGTTTACTGTGGCTTTCACCGAAATGGGTCAAATGTAGTCATCTCATCACACAGTCACGCATTTCTCTTTCTGTTTTATTATTTATGCATTAGATTTGATTGTTAAATAAACGGTTTGACATGTAAAATAGTTCAGATATGTGTTTTAACGTTTTGTTTTTGCCTGATAGACAATAAAAACACAAATATATTGAGTTTGTTCATTAATATAACCATTCATTATTTAAAGAACAGCAATAAATAAATATAATAATGGTAATAATCAGTCTTTAAAGTGGTTTATTTTCTTTGGATCAAAATGTTTAAACTTAATTTCTGGGTTTGGAAAAAAAAAAAGACACTGGACGCGATTTGTACCACAGGAAGTTACTTGAGTTGTATATATTTTTATTTTAGATTTTTATTATTATTATTATTAGAAACACGTTTGTTTAAATCCGTACAATAAATAAAATACTTCGTCTGTACAACTAAATGTTTTCCATCTACGTCCACAAGATGGCGCCAGACGACGTGTAATTTTTAAACGTTAACTATCAACTATTTAGACATCAAAAAATGGCTAGGTCAGAATGATTTGAATATCTGAAATTACTCTAAAAAACATCTTAACTTAATAAGATTTATTTTGATTATACATTATTGTAAAATGTCAAAATTGCCCAGTCTAAAAAGTCAAGAAATAAAAAATGTTCTAATTCTGAATATGAAAAAGGCAAATTGATCCAAATAGATAAGGTTTAAGTAATAAAAAACAATAAAATTTCATGATTTAGTGGATTAGATTTGATAAAAATCAAAATGTTTAGATAAAAAGTCATCTGTTTGTATATATGTTTGTGGTATAGATGAAGGTTGACATTATGACAAAAAGTTAAAATTTAGGAAATTAGATGTAATTTTGGTGTAAAATTAAATACAAAGTTGTAATTTACTAAGTTAACTTAAAAATAAATATAATAAATAAATAATGAGAAAACGCAATTTAAAACGTGATAACAACAGAAAAACAGATTAACAGGAATGAATTAAAGTATTTTATTTAATACTTATTTAATAATTGATCGAAGCCTTATTAATTAAAGCATCTTTAATACATATTTAATAATTTAATAATTATTTATAACTGAAATAAATATAAAATAGCACTAGCTGTAGTTTCCAGTAGGTGGCGATATTAGCCTCAAAACACTGATCCTACACCAAAAAGAAGCGACGAAGAAGAAGAACTCGATTCAGTGGGCGGGACGGACAAACAAACAAACACAGACGATGATAACTTTGCTGTCTCTGTTAAAAACGTAGTTTGTTTTAGGTTTTATCACCAAACGGCAGAAAGATGAGTTCTTTCGCGGGTCGAATGAAGGAGTATCCCACAATTTCTCTGGACCGGTTCGACAGGGAGAACCTACATGCCCGGGCATATTTCCTCTCCCACTGCCATAAAGGTGAGCCGGTATGCTAGCGGTATGCTAGCTGTAGCATCCTCATTAGCACCGGTCTTTGTTTAAAACCAGCAATATTTAATCTTCGTCCTCAGATCACATGAAAGGACTAAAAGGACCTCATCTCAAGAGAAAACTACAGTTCAGGTGAAGACAGTTTGTTTTTATTTTAACTGAACTTGTTGTCAACACAGTTACGGTATAACAGCTGATAGTAAATGTATGGAGGACTGTGTGTGTCAAAAATATTAAAATCGACATGATAAGTTATGGTAATTTTAACTAGTTTAAAATTTTTTAAATTGTCTAGAACTGAATTCTTAACACAAAAAAATGTCAGATATATATGAAAAGATTAAAATAATCATAAATAAATACAGAAAATAAGAAAAATAAGACAATTGATAAAAAGCGTTACCCACATTATAACTGTTTCTTTGTGCCCTCCCAAAAACCATTAAAAAAAAATCAAGGCAAATAAATAATAATAAAAAAAATGACAAAATTTACTTTTTTTTCAAAATTATTTTTAAGAAAATAAGAGAAAATATACTGGCTCATGTAAAAAATATTTGCTGATCTGAAATATTTGGAAATTAAAACTATGAAATAATAAAAAGTTTGAAATTCTGACAAACATTGAGATTTTATCATTTGTAAAATTTGATTAAAAAGTCAGAAGGAAGAATTCATAACTTTACATGTTCAAAAAAGTCATTATTGTAA